>JAJHZJ010000071.1:1745352-2050083 GCA_023548195.1 Bettongia penicillata ogilbyi
TTTCCTGTAGGGCAAGATAGATTTCCATACCCCTTATATCTTATTTATCTTATCTGTATATCTTATTCCCCAGTTGCACTTAAAAACATTTTTAACATCCATTTTTAGAGCTTTGGCTTCTATATTCCCTCCTTTCTTCCCTCTCCACCTACCCTCATTGAGAAGGCGAACAATTAGATATGTTAGACATGTACAGTCATGTTAAACACTTCCATAAGAATCATGTTGCAAAAGACTGACTATATTACCCTCTGTCTTATACCCCCTTGTTTATTCTATTTTCTCCTTTGACTCTGCCCCTCCTCAAAAGTTTTTACTTCTGATTACCCCATCGGAGCTCCCTTCTATTACCCCCCCCCTTATCACCTCCTGCCTACTTATATATGGGGTAAAATATAATCCCACACCCAATTGAGTGTGTATGTTATTCCTTTCTTAATCCAAATCTGATGAGAATAAGATTAACTCATTCCCTCTCACCTCCCCCCCCTTTTCCTCCACTGGAAAAGCTGTTTTTTTCCTTTCCTCTTTTATGTGAGATATAGAAATAAGATAAAAAGAAAAGGCTTAACTTTTTAGCACAGTGGCATGTTCTCTAGCATTGAGCAAGCTGCTGCTTTAGTGAAGATTACAAAACTAAGAGAAAAATTTAAAAAAGAGCATATTTAAAGAGGAAACATTTACTATATATTATCACTTGAAACTCTTCTTTGTTAGATGAAGTTGCATCTGAATTTCAGTGGTATTGAAAGCCACTGTTTGATTTTAATTATCTTTATTTTATAGATGAGAATGCTCAGATTCAGAAATTAGGTGATTTGTCTATGGTCACAGGGGTAGTTGAATGGCAAGGCCGAGACTTACATTTTCCTCTTTTGACTCCTAGTCCAACATTTTTCACACTGTGCTGTCTTTGTGTAAATCTATAGTCAGAAAAGAAATGTGAATCTATAAGAAAATTACATATCGAAAAAGTAGCAAAAAAAAAATCAGAACAAATATAATAAAATTTCAAATTCCACAGAATTTTTATACCTTATGCATGCTCTAAAAAGAATACATAGCATGAAAAGTGATTCAGTGTTCAAATATTCAAAGTGGATACTTTCAGAGTTTCTCCTTTCCTTATATATGACAAATTGAGTTAATGAAATTTCATTGGTTTCCCTCAGAAAGTGGTTGTATCAGAAAGAAATAAAATCTTTGCAAATGGAATTTTTCAAAGGGAACTTCAGTAGAGAGAAAATTATTAAATGTACTAATATTTAATCATTTGAAAGTAGCACAGATAATCATGAAACTGAAGTAATCACTTCCCTTCCTTGTTCATTATCTGTCTTTAGGATTTCAGTCTGAACACTTGCTATATAGAAATATTTTTATAAAGCACAGAGTATGAGCTCTGTTAGATGACATTCACTATCAATAACAAGGATTTGTTCTCCCCCTGACATCTATTTTTAGATTCAATTATTCTCAGGAAATAGCAGACATGCAAGGAGGTTACTATACACTGTGACTTGAAGTGGGTGGAACCAGTTAAACAATTCAAAAAGTACACCCAGGTGATGTGTGCTGAACCGTCAGTGAGTTTACTATGAATGATCCTTAGCCTGCAGGCATCTTATGAAGTTGAACCCAGGGGACCTGGAAGAATGAGAATTTTCTTTGGCTTAGGTAGAACTTTCTAATAATATCTGAGCAAGATTCATTATATTTTTTGTGTCATCTCAAGCAGAAACTTTTGTGAGAAAGTTCAAAGACATGCTCCGGAAACATTTTAGTAAATTCTTACTTTCTTTGGAGATTATTAGTATTTTGTGGGGAAGCATTAAATGATAAATCTTTATATGATGGCTTAGAAGAATGGATAACTACTTGACACTACCTGAATGATTATAAAAAATGACTAGGGAATGAGGAAAAATAGCAGAATATCAATATAGACATTCTCTATGTAAAAGAAATCAGAATACAAAGAATTTGCAGCTAAGTAGAAGAATGGATCTGAGCTTCTCCTCATAGAATTGAGTTGGTTGGTAGGTAGATAAAAGTTTTGGTAGATTTAGCTTCATTTGGCAACCAAGATAAAAAAAATCAGTTCATGGGTAGTATAATTTCACTTTTAAGGATTCATGTTAAGTATAGGCAAAAAGACAATGATGAATTTTATCTATCAAAATCTGATGCAGAGGATGAAGGAGAAAAAAAATATGAAGATCTTGACAAAAACTTTCATACCAAGTCAACATAAGTATTGATACCCAGTAATTCCAGTCTAAAGGTGAACAGTTCATGTATTTTTTTGGCCTAGGGTTCTTTCTCTCAATGTTCTATATTTGTTTTTTTTTAAGTGTGAACAATATTATATGCCTTTCTTTTTCAAGAGGACTGTAGTGATTATCAAATGTAATAATGCATGCAAAATAAATTAGAATGATTCAATTTAAAAACTTTCCCAAAAGGAAAACTTTCCCATTAAAGAAGAATCTAAGGAGACTTAGGTAGAGCTTTTGGACAGGCTCAGAAATTTAACAGTTATGTTCCCAAACATGAGATAAGGGTACACAACTAAGAATGAATATAAAAGAATTCTGGAATCTAGGGATTCCATTTTTAACTTAAGAAAATGAAGTGACAGAGATTGAATGTATAGAAAACATTAACAATCATACTGAGGCCTTTTAAAATTATGTTAAGGGTAAGACAAAGGACAAGAAATGAAAAGCCTTACATCTTTGGGATGGGTGGCAAAATTGTACCAGATAATAGATAGCAACAAAATCAAAGTGAAATGGTTTCATTTTCTATCTTCTTTATAAAAGGAATGATAAAGATGGTGGAGTAGAAACATACACATGTGCTAGTTCCTAACCCATAGCCCATAAAATACCTGTAAAGAGGAGCTCCCAACAAATCCTGGAGCAGCAGAAGCTGCACAGCAATGGAGTGGAGGAGATTTCTGTTCCAGAGAGCTCTGAAAAACTGACACCAAAGGTCCCCCATGTACCGGACCCGGAGCAGAGCCCAGCCCTGCCTTGGCCACACAGCATCGAGCTGGCTTCAGGGATGGACTCTCCAGCAGCCGTGTAGTTCCATCCACCCACAGATGCCAGAAGTTAGTGAGAGAGCCAGTTTGGCTCCCCAAGAGGGGAGCGGGTATCCCCATAACTCAGGCCCCCTCAGGAGGCAGCAGCAGAGGAAGCAGCTGACAGGGGCTCCCAAAGCAAGCAGGGACTTGGGTTCATTATCAAAGGTCTCCACATAAATCCCCTGAGGGAACGGGGCCCTGTGAGGTGGCCCTGCCCTGACCCGAGCAGCTGAACTTGATCTCACACTGAATAGCAGGCCTGCCCCCATCTGAGCACCTGAATTTAATCTCACACTGAATAGCAGCCCTGCCCCTGCTAAAATCCCTGAGGCTGGGAAGCAGCATTTGAATCTCAGACCCTAGGCACTAGCTGGGCAGATCTGGAGGTGAGGCAGTGGTGGAGAGGAATCTCAGAAGTCAAGTAACTAGCTGGGATAATGCCCAGAAAAAGGGAAAAAAAAAATAAGATCATAGAAGGTCACTTTCGTGGTGAACAGATATTTCCTCCTTTCCTTTTGGATGAAGAAGAACAATGCTTACCATCAGGGAAAGACATAGAAGTCAAGGCTTCTGTATCCCAAACATCCGAAATAGATATTCAATGGGCTCAGGCCATGGAAGGGCTCAAAAGATTTTGAAAATCAAGTTAGACAGGTGGAGGAAAAACTGGGAAGAGAACTGAGAGAGATCAAAGAAAAGCATGAAAAACGGGTCAATACCCTGCTAAAGGAGACCCAAAAAAATGCTGAAGAAAATAACACCTTGAAAAATAGGCTCACTCAATTGGCAAAAAAGGTTCAAAAAGCCAATGAGGAGAAGAATGCTTTCAAAAAAACAATAAGCCAAACAGAAAAGGAGGTTCAAAAGCTCTCTGAAGAAAATAGTTCTTTCAAAATTAGAATGGAAACAGATTGAAGCTAATGACTTTATGAGAAACTAAAACACAAAACAAAGCCAAAAGAATGAAAAAATGGAAGAGAATGTGAAATCTCTGATTGAGAAAAACAACTGACCTGGAAAATAGATCCAGAAGAGACAATTTGAAAATTATTGGACTACCTGAAAGCCATGATCAAAAAAGAGCCTAGACATCACCTTTCATGAAATTATCAAGGAAAACTGCTTTGATATTCTAGAACCGGAAGGCAAAATAAGTATTGAAGAAATCCACCGATCACTGCCTGAAAGAGATCCAAAAAGAGAAACTCCCCTAGGAACATTGTGGCCAAATTCCCAGAACTCCCAGGTCAAGGATAAAATATTGCAAGCAGCTAGAAAGAAACAATTCAAATATAGTGGGAATACAATCAGGATAACACAAGATCTAGCAGCTTCTACAATAAAGGATTGAAAGGCATGGAATATGATATTCCAGAAGTCCAAAGGAAATAGGACTAAAACCAAGAATCACCTACTCAGCAAAATTGAGTATAATACTTCAGGGGAAAAAATAGTCATTCAGTGAAATAGAGGACTTTCTAGCATTATTGATGAAAGGCCAGAACTGAAAAGGAAATTTGACTTCAAACATAAGAATGAAGAGAAGCATGAAAAGGTAAACAGCAAAGAGAAGTCAAAAGGGACTTACTAAAGTTGAATTCTTTACATTCCTACATGGAAAGACAATATTTGTAAGTCTTGAAACTTTTCAGTATTAGTTGGTGGGACTACATGCACACACACATACACACACACATGCACACAGAGAGACAGAGAGCACAGAGTGAATTGAATAGGATGGGATCATATCTTAAAAAAAAATGAAGTTAAGTGGTGAGAGAGAAATGTATTGGGAGGAGAGAGGGAGAAATGGAATGGGGCAAATTATCTCTCATAGAAGAGGCTGGTAGGAGACTTTTTAGTGGAGGGAAAAGGAAGGGAGCTGAGAGAAAAGCATGAAGTTTACTCTCATCACATTCGACTAAAGGAAGGAATAAAATGCACACTCATTTTGGTATGAAAACCTATTTTACAATACAGAAAAGTTGGGGAGAAGGGGATAAGTAGAGTAGGGGGGATTATGGAAGGAAGGGCAATGGGAGGAGGGAGTAATTTGAAATCAGTGCTCTTGGGGAGGGACAGGATGAAAAGAGAGAATAGAAGCAATGGGGGCAGGAGAGGATGGAGGGAGATATAGTTAGTCTTACACAACGCAAATATTATAGAAGTAACTTGCAAAACTACACAGATATGGCCCTATATTGAATTGCCTGCCTTCTCAAAGGGAATGGGTGGGGTGGGAGGGATGGGGGGAAGTTGGAACTCATTGCTGTAAGGAACAGCTGTTGAGTATTGTTCCTGGTAGTAGGAAATAAGAAATACAGGTAATGGGGAATAGAAAGTTATCTGGCCCTACAGGACAATAGAGAAGAGGGGGAACAAGAGAAGGGAAGGATGATAGAAGTGAGGGCAGATTGGTGATAGGGGAAATTAGCATGCTTGGTGTGTTGGGGTGGGGGGGAGGGGACAAATGGTGGGGAAAATTTGGAACCCAAAATTTTGTGAAAATGAATGTAAAAAAGTTAAATAAATTAATAAAAGAAAAACAATAAAAGGAATGATAATCAGGCTAGAATGTAATGGAAACAATGCTTAAGCAGGAAAGGGAATCTATTATGTAGCTTATGCCAGACCTAACTGCATTAACTTATTGCTTTATTGATTAACAACTGGTTAAGTAGACTGATAGACTAAGAAAATGTTACAGAACATGTATGCTTGTATTTTAGTGAAACATTTGAAAAAAAGTCTTTCATGGAAGCCTCAGTTAAAGTATGGAGAAATATATGGGTAGGATTGTAGTACAGTTAGTTTGGAGTGGAACTTGGATGATCAGACCTGAAAAATAATCACTAATGGAATGATGTCCAATTGGAGGGTAGTTTCTATTGGATTTAGGCATCTATCCTTGCCTTTTTTATCGGTTCTTGTTCATTTTTTCTTGAAGAGAAACAATGACATCGAAAGGGTGATGTCTTGATTTGCCAGTGAATTGAATTTCTTTTAAATCCAAGGCAGAACTGCATGAAGTGTTCAGCCTTACTTTTTCCTCCAGTCATTGAAGTCCAGTGGCAAAGCAAAAATCAAGTCAACTGGTGATGGCTTGGCAGGCAGTGGATGATGTTGGCCTGATTAAGGTTTTTTTGCAGGCCTCAGTTTGTTCACAGCAATGCCAATTCAATGTCTAAAGGTTAGGTAAGAATTGAGACAAAAGATGGCCTAAAATCCTAACACGAAATAACACTCTTGGAGGGGAAGATCCTCAAAGTTTCTGTGTAGAACAGAAAATGATTGTTATTTGCATTCATTTTAAGCCATCAAAATGTCATAGAGGCTTAGGCTAGGGCCTGTTGTTAGCTCATTGTCAATGAAAGCAAGGATGATTAGGGTTTAAAGGCATAGTCAAATAGCTCCATGTGACAGTGGGCTGGTCTGGAGAATAATCAGATTCATTTAAACCATTATTTTTTTTTAAAGACTGTTGTTGTTTAGAGATATTTCAAGAAAGCATAAAATGAAAACCGAATAGCACAAAAAGCAAATTGTTCCAGCTTTTAGCAAAGATCTAGACACCCAACCCCAGGATATCTTACAAACAAAGGCCACTAAACATTATATTCCTGACAGACAGAACACCCACATGTAAGGATATAGTGTCCTACATGGAGACAAGGGATCACATGTGGCAAAGGGCTATACTTGTGTGTGGCTGCAAGGGAGGTGGAGCGCTTGTCTTTAGCCTCATCTTCCCTGACCCATCTTCAGGAGAGACTTTCCTTCCTGCCAGGTGTTGTTTTGTCATTGCTATTGTGGTTTTAGAGCTACTTCTGGGATCTGCAAACCCTCAGTTTTCCAAGGTGGCATGATCCAAGGAGAGATGTGGTCATTACTCTCCTGGCCTGTGCTCTTGTCTGAGAGCTACCACAATTACTCTTTCCTGCCCAGGAACCATGACAAGGACCCATGAACTCCACCTATATAATGTTGATAATAATAGCACCTACCTCCAAGGTTGACTAGATCTGATATTGAGAACTTATCACATTGCCAGGAGCTATACTAAACATTGGAAAAACAAAAGCAAAAATCATTTTTGCCCTCAAGGAGCATATATATGATACGTGTATCATATATACATATACGACAAATTGGAGGTAATCTCAGAGGAAAGATGATAACAATAAGATGATCTAGGATTCTGTCCCCCCACACCTGTGTGTGTGAATATGTTTGTGTGTGTGTGTGTGTGTATGTTTGCACATGTGTGCACACAAATGATCAAAACATCTGCGGTATGGCAAAGGTAAGAATCCAGAAGGCATATATGATCTAAGCATTCAGTTTGCAGATAATCTGAAAGTAGAAAGAATACAGGGTGACAACATTAAAAAAAGATCTTAACATGGTAGAAGAAAAAAGTCAACAAAATGTAATTAATAAGATAAATAAAGTTTTACATTTAGGTTAAAAAATCAGCTTTACAAGTACAGGAGGGGAAGGGAGATGTGCCTGCAAAGCAGCTGTTGAGTGAAAGCTTAATCAGTAATCAACAGAATGGCATGGCAACCAAAAACTATTACTATCTTAGACCAAATTAAGAAATAGGATCCAAAACAAAGAAGGTAATAATTCTACTGTATTCTGTCCTTGTCAGATTACATCTAGATTATTGTGCTTAGTGCTGAGAGTTGCACTTTAAGAAGTATATTGAAAACCTGATACTCCATCTAAAGAAATCAGTTATGATGCTAATGGGAAAGAAAGTAAATTATTCATTGATCCTTTGAAGAATTGTTCATATTAGTTTGGGGAAGAGAAGAGTTGAGCAGAAGGCATTATAACAAACCTCAAACATTTGAAAGACTATTATAAGGAAGAGGGATTTGACTTCTTCAGTTTGACCCAAGAGACTGGAACTAGGAACAGTAGGTAGAAGTTGACACATATGAAGTGCTTCATAAATACTTCTTAGATTTTGTGCTAAAAATGGGACAATAGGAGAGCTTCATGCAATCTCAATGAATTTATTTCATTAAGCATAGATGAAACACATCCTAGAAGGCCACTAAAATAATTTCCAAATGTTACTGATTTACTACTAGTTTAGAAATTTTCCATAGGAGACCTCAGCGGAATATTAGAGTCAGAAGGGATCAGGTAGGTTTGGTTTGGCAGCAACTGGGTATTAACTTTCTTAGTGTATGGATGTAGCTTTCAACTGAGGGTATTTAAGATGAGGAAGATCCAGTTACCTTTGCAACATTAAATTGACAGACACAGCAACAAACAGTAACCCTGTTACTTTGAAAACATTTCCCCATGAAGAATGAGAGATAGCCTTAGGTAGGTAAGTGTCTGTCATGTAATGTAGCCATGGTACTTTAGGTGTCATGGGATTTCCCCTCTCTTTGTTTTGTCTTTATGTTTTGCTATTATGCTAAACTTCTGAAAGGTTATAAGAAGCCTCAGTATAGTTTGTATTTTCTTTTATCTTGGCTGTCTCATGTACTGATAATGCTGTACCAGAATTCTGGGGAAGTTATACCATATGAGTATATATGTAATGACATAGCATTCCTAATTCAGTTCCAGGCTGAATAAAGCTGTAAGAATCCTCACCATTTTGTATCATGCCTGAGAAAGTCACAGACATAACCTTGTATGTAATTTTGAGGAATGAAGATGAATGAGAAAGGAAAAGGTTTTTGTTTTTTGTTTTTTTTTTTTGGTAACCAAAGGAAGAAATTGTTTTCCAAACTATAGATCAATTAGTTTAGTATTTTCCCCACATGTGTGACAGGTGGTGTGTGTCATGAGTGCTCCAGGTTATTAGACTGTAGTAATATATTCACAATTTTTCTCCTTTCTGAAAATCTCCTTTCTGAGAGCAGGAGGCTTTCATATGATCAGTTAATCACTTACCCAGTTAAGTGGGATGAAGTTGTATTGTTTGGTCCCTAGAAGGCACTCAGATTACCTTGAAATCCTTCTCTCCCTCTTTCTTCTCCTTAAGGAACCCAGAGCTCATAGAGGTCAGGTATGACTGGGTTAGTTTTCATGTTCAGTAGAGGTCTACTGAGAGGACCATCTGGAAGCTTGACCTCTAATTAATGGGATCTAATAATTTATTCTCAAAAACCAAATGACAAGATAATTAGGTAGCCTAGAAACCCATACACACAATAAAATAATATGCTTTTGAATAGAAAGCAGCATGATCTGTTTTTAAGCTTTAATTTATTTATTTATAGCTTTCAACATTCATTTCGACATAATTTTATGTTCCAATTCTCTCCCCATCTCTCCCCTCCAAACATTCCATAGCATGCATTCTGATTATCTCTTCCTGCAGCTCCTTTACTTTCTTGAAGTGCAGGATAGAATTCTATTCCCCATTGCTTGTATATCTTATTTCCCAGTTGTGTATAAAAACAAATTTTCTAACATTTGTTTTTAAAACTTTGAGTTTCAAGTTCTTTTCCTTCTTCCCTCCCCACCTACCCCCATTGAGAAGACAAGTAATTCAATATAGGTTATTCAAGTGCAGTTATGCAAAACACTTCCATAATAATCATGTTTTGAAAGACTAACAATATTTTCCTTCATCCTATCTCCCTCATTATTCTATTTTCTCCTTTGCCCTATCCCTTTTCAAAAGTGTTTGTTTCTAACTACCCTTTTCCTCAATCTGCTTTCCTTTCTATCATCCCCCTCTTATGCCCTTCCTCCCTACTTTCTTGAAGGACAAAATACTGAATTGGATATGTATTTTATTCCCTCCTTAATTCGCATCTGAAGAGAGTAAAGTTCACTCATTCTTTCTAATTTCCTCACTTTTCCTCTCCATTGTGAAATCTTTTTCTTGACTCTTTTATGTGAGCTAATTTATCCCATTCTATCTCTCTCTTTCTTCTCCCAATATATTCCTCTCTCATCCCTTAATTTTATGTTTTTAGATATCATCCATTCATATTCAATTCACCCTGTGCCCTCTATCTATCTATCTATCTATCTTTCTATCTATCTATCTATCTATCTATCTATCTATCTATCTATCTATCTATCTATCTATCTGTCTGTCTGTCTGTTGGTCTGTCTGTTTGTCTGTCTGTCTGTCCATCTATCTCCTTCAAACCCTCTAATGCTGAGAAACGTCTCATGAGTTATAAACATTGTCTTTCCATTTAGGAATATAAACAGTTCAATTGTAATAAGTCCCTTATGGTTTTTCTTTCCTGTTTACCTTTTCTTACTTCTCTTCATTCTTGTTCTTGAAAGTTAGACAGTCTATTAAACTCTGGTCTTTTCATCAAGAATGCTTGAAAGTCTTCTATTTCATTACATTCCCCCCCCCCCTGAAGTATGACACTCTGTTTTTCTGGGTAGGTGATTCTTGGTTTTAATCCTAACTCCTTTGACCTTTGGAGTATCATATCTCAAGCCCTTCTATCTCTTAATGTAGAAGCTGCTAGATCTTGTGATATCCTGATTGTGTTTCCACAACACTTGAATTGTTTCTTTCTAACTATTTGCAATATTTTCTCCTCAATCTAGAATTTAGCTACAATATTCCTAGGAATTTTCCTTTTTGGATCTCTTTCCAGAGCTGATCTTTGGATTCTTTCCATTTCTATTTTGCCCCCTGGTTCTAGAATATCAGGGCAGTTTTCCTTGATAATTTCGTGAAAGATGATGCCTAGGTTCCTTTGGATCAGGACTTTCCGGTAGTCTAATAATTTTAAAATTATCTCTGCTGCATCTATTTTCCAGGTTAGTTGCTTCTCCAGTGTGATATTTCATATTGTCTTCTATTTTTTCATTCTTTTGGTTCTGTTTTACAGTTTCTTGATTTCTCATAAAGTCATTAGTTTCCTTTTGTTCCATTCAAATTTTGAAGGCATTCTTCTCTTCAGTGATTTGTTGGACCTCCTTTTCCATTTGGCCACCTTTGCAATGTAAGACATTCTTCTTTTCACTGGCTTTTTGAACCTCTTTTGTGATTTGGATTAGTCTACTTTTAAAGATTTTATTTTCTTCAGTATTTTTTGGGGTCTCCTTTATCAAGCTGTTGACTTGTTTTTCATAATTATCTTGCATCAGTCTCATTTCTCTTCCCAATTTTTCCTCTTCTTCTTTGACTTGATTTTCAAAATCGTTTTTTTGTTCTTCCATGGTCTGAGACCAATTCATATTTTTCTTGGAGGCTTTGAATGTTGTGACTTTTATATTGTTATCTTCTTTTTATTGTATGTTTTGATCTTCTTTATCACCAGAGTAAGATTCTAAAGTCTGAGTGTTTTTACACCGTTTGTTCATCTTCCCAGCCAAATATTTGACTTTCTGTAGAACTATTCATGTGTCTAAAACTGAATATGAGTGGAAATAGAGAGGAGTGAAAGAGTGGAGGGTCTACAGAGACTGATAAAAGCCAGCCCCTGGTCCTACAAGTGAAGACCAAACAAAGTGTCCAGCAGCTATTTGAAACAAAGCCATTGTGGTAAAATCAGATGCAAGTCATGTGACCCAACCATTTATTTTTGCTCCATTTTCCTAAAGTACCTAACTAATGAAATCTCTGTAAGTTTTCAGTTTGCTCAGGCCCTTCTTTTCTTTCCCATACTCATCTTATCTAGTAGCAGCGGGGAGGCAGGGGAGGGGAAGGAAAAAGAAGAAAGATTACAAGTTGTAAAGATATCACAGCTTTTGGGGTATAGCCAAGATGACAGAGTAAAAGTAAGGACTTCCCTGAGCTCTCCCCTATGCCCTCCAAATACTTGTAAAAAATGACTTGAAACAAATTCTAGAGCTATAGAACCCACAAAATGACAACCTGAAAAGGCAACAGGAAGGGTATATTGCACTGGGCAGAGAGCAGAGCATAGTCTGGCAGGGGTTGCACCAGGGCAGACAGGCTAGAACAGGCCTCAGATGACTGAATCATTGGCAGCTGTGGCAATTTCCAGACTTCTCAACCGACAAATGTCAAAAAATGTAAGTGGGAAAACTCTGTGAGACCTGGGTGACAGAGGAGCATGCAGTCTGGCCTATCTGGCCCCAGACACAGGGCAGCAAGGATGGTGGCAGCAGCAGCCAGCAGTTCTGACAGTAGCAATAGCAGGTGCAAGAGGATGCTTCAAGAGCTCTGGGCCCACAGATGGCGAGATGACACAAAATCCCTGAAGCCTGGTACAGTACACTCACATTCACAACCACACCCATCACCTTTCAAAACCCTCCACTCCCTGCCCTGCTCCCTACTGGAAGCAGATTCCTACCATGACAAAAGTCAAATACTTGGCTGGGTAGCATGCATTAAGGGCCCTAGATGGCTAGGGTCTGGGTTGTTTGACTTGTATAATTTCACTTTCTCGTTGAAGATTGGCAAGGGCTCTTTCACCTAATTATTTATGAACTGCAATTTAGTACCAGTGTAGTATTCTGTAGAATGTGACCCATTTAAGAAAACAAATGAGGACAAGATTGTTCTCTTCACTTTATATAAAAGCATCCACAGCAGGGTTTCTTTAAATATGAACTCCCTAGGGCACTTAAAATACAATTTGAGTTCTAGAATTTTAATTTATGTACAGTATCTTGGGAACACCTACTAGGAAAATCACCTCACTTCAGTAGACACATAGGGTGGTGCTGTATTTAGGTATCACCTTACTGAGAGCCCAAAGTTCCAGTGCAGTCTTATATATAGTGTATCTATTTACCACTAGCAAGACAAAGTTAGTTCTATCATGTACTAGCCCTGTACTCTGAAAACAAAGGTTCATATCCTACCTCTGACACTTTGAGCTCTAGATCCAAGATCCTGTTTATATGTAGAATAAGTCATAGTATGATACCGAACTGAGACTTTTCTCTATTGCCCCTGGATCTGGCCCAGTAGAAATTGAAAAGGCCAATGAAAGTGAATAAGGTGTCTATGTTTTCTGATGAGTGACTTTAGTGAGACATAGAATTCCAATCTTTTCAAACTCCAACCTACCTTTCCAAAGAGTTGTTTTTATTTTCATATTATTCCCTTTCACATATTGCACATTCTAATCAAATTTCCCCAAACCACTATATTCCATATAATACTTTTATGCTCCCTAAGCTATGCCAATTTCATGCCTGCTGATACCCATCTTAACCTCTGCTTCCATCAAGGGTGCCACCTTCCAAGAAAAGTCTTACCTTGTCTCTTCTCCACCTCTTCTCCCCTTTCCCTTCCCCCTCTCCCAGCTTAGTGTTCTCTCCTTCCTTAAATTACATTGGCCTTAGGTATAATGCATGCTGCTTGAGGAAGGAGCCTTATGGATTGGTCTTAGTACTCATTACACATAGTTAATTAGTATTCTTGGAGTTGATTGATAAAGAAGGGGAGAGACTGGGAAATCAGCAAAGTATGCCTCCATCTATATAATATAAGCAACTTGTGGACACCAAATATAGTACCTGGCTCATAGTAAGCACTTAATAAAGTTGATTGAAGCAACAAACGAATTTTATGTGTTTTTTTTGTAGATGATTTGTTCCCAAACATAGATTGTTGCCTAAACATTTTCACAATGTTAATGAAATGAAAATATTTTCATGCATCTTGCCAAGTTCTGCCCCAGCAGGTGCTTGCTAATCAAGTCTTCTGAAATTTAACCAGAAAATGGACTTATTGGAGAGACAATCTCATGTAGTGCTTAGCAAGCTGGCCTTGAAATCATAATACATAGGTTCATGTCTCACCTCTGACATAAACAGACTGGGTGACCACAAGTACATCTTTTATATTCTCAAATCCCTAGATATCTCTATAAGACTTTAAATTGAAGAACCAGAAGCTCATCCACATTGATGTTGGGGTGGGTTGGGAAGGAGCTCTGAGTGGGTGTTTCTCTCACAGGGACCTTCTTACACAAATGAATTTTATAGGTCCAGATCAACTTCCTTGCCCCCCCAAAAAGTAAAAAAAACATAATTGACTATTTTCATATGCACTGCTGCTATAGGTTTCCATAACCTAAAATCTTTGACTTGAAAATTTAATTACCTTTGGGCATGAAAAGATGTCATACTTTTTATAAATGAGAAGAGAAGATATCTGTGTGGATAGATAACTAAAGGCTTTAACAATGCACACATAGTTTTATTATTTTGGATACTTCACAAACTATCACTTCTTCATAGACTTAGCTAGATCATGTCAACTAAAGTCAACAAACATTCATTGAGCACCTACTGTGTACAAGGTACCATATTTTTCTAAGAATTACTTACAAGAGTATGGAATAACGCAGAGGGATCAAATGCCCCTTCACCAGATTGAAATGTACTTTGAAAATATTTAACAAAATAAGTAAAAAATATAATAGAACATAGGTAATCTTAATATGTGGTTTTCTTTTTTTCTTTTTTGCAATTATTGTATTTATTTATTTATTTTTAAATTTCGACATTCATTTCCAAAAAAATTTGAGTTCCAATTTTTCTCCCCATCTCTCCCCTTCCTAGCCCCTAATACTTTGCATTCCCCTTCCCTCAATATACCCTCCCTTCTATCACACCCCACCCTTCCCTTACCCCCATCTTCTCTCTTTTCTTGTAAGGCAAGATAAATTTCTTTACCTGTGTTTCTTATTTCCCAGTTATATGCAATAATAATTCTCAACATTCGTTTCTAATGCTTTGAATTCTTACTTCTCTCCCTCCCTCACTCCCTACCCATACCCACTGAAAAGACAAGCAATTCAATACAAACTATATATGGTTTGCCTTTAGCAGGCTGCTGACATGCTTTTCAAGATCGTCTATGGCCTGAGCCCATTTCATACTCATTTTGGAGGTACTAGAGGCAGAGGCCTTGACTTCCTCTGACAGTATGCCTTGTTCTTCCTTATAGGAAAGGATGGAAGGAGACATCTGTTCACCAAGTAAGTAACCTTCTATGGTCTTATTTTTTCCCCTTTTTGGTCATTTTTCCAGCCAGTTTCTTGACTTCTGAATCCTTTGTCAAGAGGAGGGTCCTAGTGCTCCTCCTCTCTCCAGTACTGTGCTTAAGGATGAGGTTCAGAGCAGCTGCTCAATTCCACTAGACACTTTAAGCTGAGCTGCCTGGCCAATGGACCCAGGCTGCTTCCACGTGGCTGCCCACCTCTTGCTGCTGTCACTTCCTGGGGCCAGTACTGGGGGAATCCCATTGCCCTCTCTTCCAGCTGGGAAGACCCTCCCACACTGACCTTTGGAGCTTCCTTTGTTGTTTTTGGGTTGAGGAATCCTCCCTGCTGGGAATTCTGCCCTGGAAGTCTGTTCAGGTCTTGTTCCTCCCAGTCTGCATGGTTAGGGCTGGGCTCTGCTCCACTCAGTCAGCCTTCCAGGTTACCTTTGGCTGGAAATCTCTTTCACTCTGTTGTTCTGTGGCTTCTGCTGCTCTAGAATTTGGTGAGAGTCATTTTTACAGATATTTTGTGGGCTGTGTGGAAAGTGTTAGAGTATATTCATCTTTCTATTCTGCCATCTTGACTCTGCCCCGATATGTGGTTTTCTAAGCCAACATGAAGCCTGTCATACTTTTATTAGTTTAGTGTCTCCTCCTCTACTTCCACCCTCCACTTCCTATTTGAGATTAAGACCACTGCTAAGGGATAAGGAATGTTATTAGAGTTAGGAATATCCTAGATGAGGAAGCTCTCTCTACCAAAGCAGGTTGTCACCTTTGCTGTAACTTATGGGCTTAGATAGTTTCACTGAGACTCAGTGATGATTAAATGGTCAGTGGATATCAGGGTCTGGCATTGAATCTTGGTTCTTCCTGCTTCCCTAGACCATTTATTTATCCTTAAATCCAGATTGCCTCTCATAAAAGTAGGATTCTATGTTCAACCTGAATAGAATTGCTTGTCTTCTCAATGTGGGGGGGAGTATGTGGAGAGGGAGGAAGGTAGAGAATTTGGAACTAAAACTTTCAAAAATGGATGTTGAAATTGTTCACTGGGGAAAAATAAAATAGTAAATAACTTTTAAAAATTAAAAACAGTAGGATGTTAACAAAACATTCACTCTAATGACTGCTTTTTTTTTCTTTGCTTTCTCTTTAAAAAAAAACAATTCTATGAAACTGGGAAAAAAAGGTGAATATTTATGTATGAGGTAAGGTAAGAGAATAGCGTTCCAAAATAAATGTTTGCCTTTTGGGGAAGACTGGAAAGTATGCTGAAACTTTGTGACATCATTGCTGTGAGAAATTTCCTTCTTTATTTAGTGTGATCCTCTTTTACTTGGTAGAAGTGAATCTTTAAATATAGCTAAGAAAGCTATTTCCTTTAGAGCTGGTTTCAGTATTTTCTTTTCTTTTTTAATTTAAAATGTTTTTCTGCCCAGGTGTTCTTCTTTTCAGACTGATTTCTTAGCTTGAGAGAATTTCTGAATTAAATTTTCTTTAGGGTTTGTTTTTAAAACCTAATGTGTGGTAGAGTTGGGGTAGGGAGAATGAAGAGTAATAAATATACACATGTAAATATAATTACAAGGAGAAGGGGTTATATTATGTCTTCATTGAGTTCAAAGGAAATTAGTGAGTTCTTAAAAAGCAAAATCCACAGGACATTTATAGTTAGTAAGGCAGTAAGGCACTTTAATTGCAAGGATATGAAGAGATTCCTAGGTAGAAATCATAGATTTCAACTGAAAGGGACCTCAGAAGATATGTGGTCTAATCCTCCCAGTTTTTATGTGTTGCTTATCCAATGTCACAGTGATAAAGTGCACTGAAAGAAGAATTTGAACTCAGATGCTCTGACTGGTAGAAATCAACCATGCCTTTAGTTTCTTTCTTCTAACCATAACATTCTATTTTAGTCTCACTTAGCAAGTGCTTCAAGGAGATGCAGACATGGAGGAAAGTCCTGGTCAACAGCTCTTCTTGGGATAACAACTCTAGGACCTCCCCTTCCTGCTTTTGGTGTTATTTGGAAATATAAATCAATGGTAGGACCCAGTTCTGAGGGATTCATTCTTCTCTAAGAAGCTCCTTATTTTATTAGAGCTTTGAAGTAAAGTCTAATATTTCAGGGAGTCTGTGAACTTGGATGGAGGAAAATACATCTTTTACTAATATGTAACTAAAACGTAGCATTTCCTAAAATTGTTTTGAAAAATATTTTGAGGAGTCTATGACACATAAAAAATGTTAAGAACTCCTACTCTGTAGGTTCTGATGGAAAAGAGAATTCATATGAGCTTACAACATTGGTTGAGGCCTTTGGGGCTTACTGATTTCCTAGGACAGCCTTTTGTGTGGCATCTGATGGGGAAAAGGGAGGGGTGGGAGGAAAAATAGGAACAGAAAAACCACCACCAACAAAATCCCTAGATATGTGAGACATATGATGACCTTTTTGCAAATTTATTTAAGGGAAAGGACTAAAGGAACCTAGGATGAATGATAGGTGTCTGAATATTTTTGTTTCTGGAAATGATATTACTAAAGTAGGGTGGGGGGGGGAAGGGTCAAATTTGGAGTTGAAGGAGATACTATTTCTGGGTTACAACAATAGCTCTGTCATTTACTACTATTGTAACCTTGGGTAAGTCACTTACCCCCTCTATGCCTCAGTTTCTGATCTGCAAATGAAGAAGTTGCTATGATAAAATCACGTCATCATTAAAATATATTAAAAATAAATATTTTAAAAAATAAATTAAATTTCATCTGACTCATTTACAAAGTAGTTACAGTATACAGAGCTCTGTTAGATGCTGCAGGGGAGAAAAATTTAGTTAAACTTTGTTCTTAAAGAAATTAATGTGTGTGTATGTGTGTGTGTGTGTGTGTGTGTGTGTGTGTGTGTGTGTTATAATGTAAAGAGCATTGGACTTAGATTCAAAAGACCTGGGTTAAAATCTTGATTTTGATTTGAATCTTAAAGTAGAGGGACACAGCATACATATACTTTACATGCATACATACAGTTGATTAGCTTGTCCATAATTCACAATGAGTACAATAGAGAATTGGAAAGAATTATAAAGGAAAGTGTTCAATGATGTCTTTGATAGATCATCATTGATAGGGCAGATCAAAGAAGCCTTCATGGAAGATGTAATGTTTAATGGAATTTTAAAGTGTGGTCAAATATCCATTCAGTCAAGAGTGGGGGGAGGAAGACCATTAAACATGGGGGAAAGTGTGAGCAACGATGTGGAAAGCTGGAAAGTTCAGAGTACATTGGCAGAAATCATTAATAATCAGTCTGTTTGGATCATACAGTACAAGAAGGTAAGTAATATTGTATAAATTGGGTAGGTTGGGTGGTACCAGACAGGGGAGGGTCTGGAAAATAGTAGTATAGAAATTTCTTCTTTATTTGGCAGCCAATTACGACCATTTAAAGATAACCGAGCAAAAAGATCAGCATAAACAGATTTATGCTTGTAAAAGATTAGTCTGGTAGTGGTATAAAAGTTCATTTGGAAAGAAGAAGTAGAAAAGAGATCACAATATTCCAGGTAGGTGGCTATGAGAGCATGGACTATGTTAGCAGCAAGGGGTATAGACATGAAGGGGTGAATGCAGAGATGTTGTGTGAGTAGAACTGACAAAAATTGGTAACTGCTTCAAAGTAAAGTGAGATTAAACAAAATGACAACAAAACTTTATCTTTCCCAGAGCTACTTTCTGCATTCACACACATGTGAGTGTGTTCAATGGTAAATCCAAATGCCATGGTTCTTGTGAACTATGAGTAAAACTCTACTTCATTGATGTGGATAGCTCTAGTGTCTTGATTTCCCTGACAAAAATCAATGTCCTGGTAAGCTGAGATGTGAAAAATTCCATTTAATTTGAGGTGAATGAATTCTAATGCATGATTAGAAAGAGTAAAATCAGAAACATAAGTAGATTTAAGACATAGATGATAGGTTTGATTTTGGACATGTTATGTTATTCAACTGGATAATATAATGAATAGAATTTCACATTAGACCTTTAGGAGCTGTAGGAAACAGACAAATTACTGAAACTCTTACCTCAATTTCTTTAAAGTTCAGATTATAATGTTACTACTTCTACCTACGGTACAGAGGAAACACTTCACTAACTTTAAAGCGCTTTATAAATATGAGCTATAATTAAGTCAGAGATGTTCAAAAGGTTAGCTGAAAATGGAGACCTGGAGCTCCTAGCTCTGAGTCTAGGGGTAGAGAGATAGGAGTCACCCTTCTCTTCTCTACTCAACTTCTCAGAAACTGTTGTCTATATTCAGTGCCTCTACTTCCTTAGATTTCATTCTCT
Organism: Bettongia penicillata ogilbyi; assembly: GCA_023548195.1. Classification (NCBI taxonomy): domain Eukaryota; kingdom Metazoa; phylum Chordata; class Mammalia; order Diprotodontia; family Potoroidae; genus Bettongia; species Bettongia penicillata. The sequence goes on from JAJHZJ010000071.1 coordinate 1,764,723, forward strand.
TCTAATCTCTCTGCAATCTGACTTCCAATCTCATCTTTTAAGGAAAATTGTTTTTCAAAAAAAACCAATGGTTTCACAATTACCAAATCTAATAGCCTTTTCTAGACCCTAATCTTTCTTGATCTCTCAACAACATTTGGCATTGTTAATCAATGTCAATTTGATTGGATACTCTTAGACACTCCTTCTGTTCTGGATTTTTGGATTACTCCTCTCTTGATTCTTTTCCTACATATCTAACTACTCTTTTTGATCTCCCTTTTAGATCTTTGTCTTTTTCATGGCCCCCTAATTGTGGAACTCCCTTAAGGCTTTGTTCTGGGATTTCTTCTTTTCTCTCTATATATCTCACTTGGTGATCTCATCATCTCCAATGTATCATTTATCATTTCTATATAGATGGTTTTCATATCTATATATCCAACTCTAGCCTCTCTTTTGAGCATGAGGCCTACATTGTGGGCTATCTATTGAGTATTTGGAATTAGATGTTCTCTAAGCACCTCAAACTCAACATGTCAAACCAGAGCATCTCCATCACTGTTGAGGGTACCACCACCTCTGCAATCACAGAGGTTCTAGCCTCAGCACCTTCTGCCACTCCTCATATATTCATATCACATATCCAACCCATTGCTAAATACCTCTCATTTATATTTGCCTTTAACTCTTGTATACATTCCTTTTTCTCCACTCAAATAACCACTGCTCTCATTAAGGCCCTTTTCGCCTCTTTCTTTGATTACTGCAATAGCCTAATATTAGGTCTCCCTGCCTCAAGATTCTTTCTTTCCTCTAGTTCATCTATCATATAGCTTCCAGATAGTTTTTGTCTCAGGTATACATCTGACCATGTCACTCCCTATTCCCACCTAAAAATCTTTAGGGGCTCCTTTTAGTGACAGCTCCAAGAGCAAATACATAACCACTGATAATTTTTTTTTTTTTTATCACAGTCTGGTTCTTTTCTATCTCTTCCAGTGCCCACACACTTTTACGTGCTTTTATATATGAAGCGTATAAGGAAAAGAGAATAGGTTGAAAAACAGAACTTTGGGGAAAACTTAGCTTTACTAGGTTGAGAAGAATATAATTAAGGAAGAAACTTGAGGAGGAGCTAAAGAATAGTAGCACAAGGAAAGTATACTTTCTCTGAAGTCAAGGAAGGAGAAGTCTAACAGAAGGGACTGGTCAACAGCGTTTTAAGGAGGATAAGAAACTAGAAGTTATTGCCTCTTTTCATAGTCTCTTAATCTTTGTCATTTGACCTCTACTATGCATTCAACACTCATTATGGTAAGAGATCTGAATAGATATTGCCCCAAATTACTCTAACTAGTATTACTGATGATTTCCATTAGTTGGATGTTTTCAGTATTGTGTTGAGGTATCAGCAGTGTCTTCCATATAGACTAATTACATGAAGAGATAGACTGGGACAATTTACTTAGGTTCCCTGATGGTCTAAGTACAAAATACCATGTACAAAGAAACAGCAAAACAGTAGCCCCTCCTCTAAGGGTTTCTGATTGCCTAATCTTCATAGTCAACTTAGTGGTAGAGAATTTGCACTTGACTGGATCAATGCTGTATTATTGAGGACTGAAAATATTTTCTCTAATACGGCTCCTTTAGGTTGACTGTTTAGTTTTTGAGAAATTCTTTTTCATGAAATTTTGTAAGTAAAGCATCATATTTGCTCTATCCGAGTAGCATTTTTGGAGGTTGGCAGGATTGGATTAGAATTACCTTGTTGAAGTTAGGTGAGGGCAATACAGAGGAAGATGATCTCTCCATGTTTATTGTAGTAGTTACAGAGGTGCCCTATTATTCTGAGTAGATTAAGAGAGTAAAATATCTGGGGATATTTGAGAAACAGAGACATATATAAATTTTATTTTTTTTTAACTTTTAATTTTTTAATCATTACAGAGTATCACTTTGCTCACAACAATGTGTGTGTTCATCCTTCGTTGCCAAAGAAGACCATGCCATCAGAGAAATAAGCAAACCTAGCTGTCTGCAACAATTGGTTCATTGGTTATTGCCCTTCATTCTCAAAGAGGACCAAAGTGACATCACCATGATAAAATCAAGTTTCAGTGTGTCTCATTACGGCTGATCAGACCAATATGAACTGGGAATACTGTACCACAGATTGGGCACAGATAGTCTGTGTGAACATTTTCACTTCCTCCATTTCCTTTGAGCTCTTTCAATACTACTTTGCTCATAGAGTATGCAGAACCTTCTCTGATGTGAGCATGCCATGATGCATGATCCTGTGCCAATATCTCCCATGTCACACAATCGATTCCAAAGTTCTTGAGAGTGTCCTTGTATTACCTCTTCTGACCACCATGTGCTTGCCTGGCCCTTGTGAGTTCTCCATAAAATAATTTTTTTTTAGCAGGTGTACATTTTGCATTCGAACAATGGGACCAGACCATTAGAGTTGTGCTCTCCGAAGCATAGTTTGAATGCTTGGCAGTTCAGTTGGAGCAAGGACCTCAGTGTCTGGTACCTTATCCTGCCAGGTGATCCTCAGAATCTTACTAAGACAGTTCAAATGGAAGCGATTTAGTTTCTTAGCACGGTGCTGTTAGACTGTCCATGTTTTACAGGCATGTAACAATGAGATTAGTACAACGGCTCTGTAGACCTTCAGTTTGGTAGTCAGTCTAACACCTCTTCTCTCCCATACTTTCCTTCAGAGCCTCCCAAACCCTGAGCTAGCTCTGGCAGTATGTGCATCAACCTCATTACCTATCTGTACATCCCTGGAATGTACACTACTAAGGTAAGTGAACTTATCCACAACATTCAAAACTTCTTCATTATGTGTAACCAGTGGTTCCACACATGGATGGTGTGGTGGTGGCTGATGGAGCACTTGTGCTTTCTTGGTGTTAATTGTTAGGCCAAAATTAGCACAAGCAGCATAGAATTCATCCGTACTTTGTTACATCTCAGCTTCAGAGGCTTCATTGAGTGCACAATCATCTGCAAACAGGAAATCATGTACCAACACTCCCTCCACTTTGGTCTTGGGCTTATAGCCTTTTCAAACTGAAGAATTCACCATCAGTATGGAAGCTAACTTTGATGCCATGTTCATCCTCATTGAAAGCATTTGACAACACGGCTGAAAACATCATGCTAAAAAGCATGGGAACAAGCACACAGCCCTGTTTCACTCCACTGGTGACTGAGAAGGCACGAGAGTTTGTCCATTATCCAGAACCTGGGTAAGCATGCCATAATGAAATTGACATACAATATTGATGAACTTCTCCGGACAACCAAATTTTGACATAATTTTCCATAATCCCTCACAACTAACAGTGTCAAAGGCCTTGGTCAGGTCTAGACATGTATAAATTTTCACCAAATCTTTAAAAGTTATGTCCTTAAGACAATAATGTTATAAATTATCATTTTTTGAATTTGCATGACTGCATCTGGTGTTGATAGTGACCTCCAGACTCACCAGTTGTAGTAGGACTAGGTCCTCTTTAAAAATTGGAAGTTGGGAATTGCCAAAAACTTGTTCTGAAGAAACTGATTGGGATTTTTTTTTATATTACTCTTGGGGGCATCACTGTGAACTGTAGCATGTGAATATTTTTTGGGTTCTGTATTCAAATGCGCTTAGGTCCCATCAGTTTCTGAATATTTATTGCTTATCTTACAGCCTGAATGTGTACAACTGTTTTTCATTAATGATTCATTATTCTAAAATGCAATATACATGAAATACCTCAATACAGAACACTGTCTATATGGAACCTTAACTATTCTCCTCAGTAGAAAGTACACTTTCCCCTTGTGAAATCTTATAACATTTTCTGTTTAATGCTCAAGGTATTACCATATCCTAGAATTGTGTGTGTGTGTGTGTGTGCAGGTTTGTACATGCTTAGCTATATCACATGGCTTATCTTCCCAGCTAGAGAACAAATACTATCATAAAAGTAGGGAAGTCATTTAAACAAATCAATTTTTGTTTTATTTATACATTATCATCAACTTTCTAGTACTCTGTCTCTCCAATTCATTCCCCATTCCTGAATAGAATGTTTTCCTGTAACAAAGAAAGCTAAGCATAGTCACTGACAATCTTTCTAGGTTTAATATATTTTTTATGTCCTTTATTTCTAATTCATATGATCCATAAATTGCAAATGAAGAGAGCAAAATATATTTCATTCTAGTCATTGCATTGGTCTGAATTCTGATTTTCCTTCATGATTTTTGCATTTATGTTCTTTTGGTCATAGACATATTGTTTTCTTAGATGTCCATTGTCACCTTCCCTAGAGTTTCTTTTCATTAGTTTCCTTGATAATCTGGATCTTTTTTTCTTCCAGAAGAATATTGATATTATTTTTTCCAGCTCTAGAAAATAATAATTAGATAGTTTGATTGGTATGGCACTAAATAAGTAAATTAATTTAGGTAGAATTGTCATTTTTATTATATTGGCTCAGCCTACCCAAGAGCAACTGATATTTTTCCACTTACTTAGATCTAAGTATATTTGTGCGTAATGTATTTTGCAATTGTGTTCAGATAGTCCCTGGATTTGTTTTGGCAGGTAAACTCCCAAATATTTTGTAGTGTCTACCCTAGTTTAAATGGGATTTTCTCTTTCTATCTCTTGCTGTTGGACTTTGTTAGTAATTTATAGAAATGCAGAATATTTGTGTGGGTTTTTTTTTGTAAATTGCAACTTTGCCGAAGTTGTTTATTATTTCAAGTAGCTTTTTATTTTGATCTCTGGAATTCTCTAAGCATATCATCATATCATCTGCAAAGAGTGATAACTTAGTTTCTTCTTCACCTATTCTAATTCCTTTAATTGCTTTATGTTTTCTAATTGCTACAGCTAATATTTCTAGCATCATATTGAATAATAGTGGTGATAATGGACAACTTTTTTCACCCCTGATCTTACTGGAAATGTATCTAGCTTATCTCCATTGCATATAATGCCTGCTGAAGGTTTTAGGTAAATACTACTTATTATTTTATTGAAAGTTCCCTTTATTCCTATGCTCCCCACTGTTTTTAATAGGAATGGGTGTTGTATTTTGTCAAAAACTTTTTCTGCATCTATTGAGACAATCATGTGGTTTCTGTTAGGTTTGTTGTTGATATTATCAATAATGCTAATAGTTTTCCTAATATTGAACTAGCCCTGCATTCCTGATATGAATCCTACCTGATCATGTTGTATTATTCTCATCATGAGTTGCTGTATTATTTGTGCTAAAATCTTATTTAAAATTTTTGCATCTATATTTATTGAGAAATTGGTCTATAATTTTCTTTCTCTGCTTTGTTTCTTCCTGATTTAGGTATCAAAACCATTTTTGAATCATAAAAAGAGTTTGGGAGGACTCCTTATTCCCCAGTTTTCCCAAATAGTCTATATAACATTGGAATTAACTGTTTTTTAAATGTTTGATATAATTCACTTGTAAATCCATCTGGCCTTGGAGATTTTTATCTAGGGAATTCATTGATGGCTTATTCAATTTCTTTTTCTGAGATGGGGTTATTTAAGTATTTAACTTTCTCTTCTGTTAATCTGGGCAATTTATATATATATATGTATTAAAATAATCAAACATCTTATTTAGATTGTCGAATATATGAACATAAAGTTGGGCAAAGTAATTTCTAATTATTGTAGCAATTTCCTCCTCATGGAGGTGAGTTCACCCTATTCATTTTTGACATTGGTAATTTGGTTTTCTTCTTTCTTTTTTTTAATTCAAATTGGCCATATTTTTTTTTTTGTAAAATCAACTCAGTTTTATTTATTAGTTCAATAGCTTTCTTAATTTCAGTTTTATTAAACTCTCCTTTGGTTGTCAGTATTTCTAATTTGTTATTTACTTGAGGATTTTCAATTTGTTCTTTTTCAAGTTTTTCCAGCTGCATGCCCAATTCATTGATCTCCTTTTTCTCTGTTTTATTCATGTAGACATTCAAAGATATAAAGCTTCCCCTAAGAGCTGCTTTTGCAGTATCCCATAAGATTTGTTAGATTGTCTCATTATTGGGGTTCTCTTGAATGAAGCTCTTGATTCTTTCTATGATTTGCTGTTTAACCAACTCCTTCGTTAGGATTAGATTATTCAGTTTCCAATTAATTTTTGGTCTATCTTCCCATGACCTTTTTACTACATATAATCTTTAGTGCATTATGATCTGAGAAGAATACATTGCCTATCTCAGCCTTTCTGCACTGGATTTTGGGGTTTTTATGCCCTAGTACATGATCAATTTTTGTGTATGTTCCATGGACCACTGAGAAAAAGATATATTCCTTTCGATCCCTATTCAATTTTCTCTAGAGATCTATCATATCTACCTTATCCAGAGTTTTGCTCATCTCTTTAACTTCTTTCTTGTTTATTTTAAGGTTAGATTTATCAAATTCATGGAGGAGGAGGGTAAGGTCTCCCACTAGTATAGTTTTGTTTTCTATTTCTTCCTATAACTTCCTTAACTTCTCTAAAAATTTGGATACGATACCACTTGGAGGATATATGTTTAATAATGATATTGCTTTGCTGTTTCTGGCGTCTTTTAGCAGGATATAATTTTCTTCCTTATTTCTTGTGATTAGATCTATTTCTGCTTTTGCTTTGTCTGAGTTTGGGATTGCTACCCCTGCTTTTCTTACATCAACTGAAGCACAATATATTCTGCTCCAACCTTTTACCTTTACCCTGTGTGTATCCCTGCATTTCAAATCTGTTTCTTGTAAGCAACATATTGTTGGATTCTGGCTTTTAGTCCATTCTGCTATCCATCTCCATTTTATGGGAGAGATCATCCCATTCACATTCACAGTTATGATTGCTATCTGTGTCTTGTCCTCCATCATCTTCCCATCCTGTGTGCTTTTAGTTCTCCCTTCCCCCTTCCATTCCTCCATAGAATTTTAATTTTTGAACACTACCTCCAGCAGTCTTCCCTTTTTTCTTTCAGTCCCCTTCGTTTTACTCCCTTTCACCCTTACTACTTCTTCCCTCCCTTTTATCCTCACCTCACCTTTTTCCCCCTTCCTCTCCTACTGCAGATAGAGCTAGTTAGATTTAAATACTTAATTAAGTTTGTTGTTCCTTCCTTGAATTAAATCAGATGAGAGCACCACTCAATCAATGCTCATCTCCCTCCCCTTTTTCACTCTACTGCAATATAATTTTGCACTTCTTCCTGTGATTTAATTTGCCATTTTCTGCTTCCTCCATTTTACATCTCCAGTTACACTCTCTTCACATGCTTAAATCACATTTTTATCATCATATCATTTACTTTATACCCATTTTCTCTATGTATGTCCCTTTATTTATTTCATAATACATATGTAGTTCTCAAGATTACCAAGTATCATCTTCCCTTATAGGGAGGCAAAGAGTTTACTCATATTGACTAACAAGTTTTTCTTTCCCCTGTTCACCTTTTTATGCCTCTCTTGAGACCTGTGTTTGAAGATCAAATTTACTACTGCACTCTGGCCTTTTTATCAGGAAGGTCTGGAAATACCTTATTTCATTGAATATCCATCTCCTTGCCTGAAATATTATACTGAACTAATTGATCCTTGCTTGTAGTCAGAGTTCCCTTGCCTTACGGAATATACTATTGTAATTCCTTCGATCTTTTAATGTAGAAGGTGCAAGGTCCTGTGTGATCCTAACTATAGCTCCTCGATATTTGAATAGTTTCTTTCTGGATGTCTGTAATATTTTCTTTTTTTTTAATAAAAATTTATTTATTAACTTTTTACATTCATTTTCACAAAATTTTGGGTTCCAAATTTTCTCCCCTTTTACCCCTCCCCCACCCCAATACACCAAGCAATCTAATTTTCCCTATCACCAGTCTGCCCTCTCTTCTATCATCCCTCCCTTCTCTTGTCCCCATCTTCTCTTTTGTCCTGTAGGGCCAGATGACTTTCGATTCCCCATTAACTGTAATTCTTATTTCCTAGTAGAAACAACAATACTAAACAATTGTTCCTAAAACTTTGATTTCCAAATTCTCCCCATCCCTCCCTCCCCACCCATTCCCTTTGGGAAGGCAGGCAATTCAGTATAGGCCCTATCTGTGTAGTTTTGCAAATGACTTCGATAATAGTCGTGTTGTGTAAGACTAACTGTATTTCCCTCCATCCTATCCTGCCCCCCATTGTTTCTATTCTGTCTTTTGATCCTGTCCCTTCCCGAGTGTTGACTTCAAATTGCTCCCTCCTCCCATTGCCCTCCTTTCCATCATACCCCCAACCCTGCTTATCTCCTTCTCCCCCATTTTCCTGTATTGTAAGATAGGTTTTCATACCAAAATGAGTGTGCATTTTATTCCTTCCTTTAGTCGAATGTGATGAGGGTAAACTTCTTTTTTTCTCAGCTCTCCTCTTTTTCCCTCCACTAAAAAGTCTCCTGCTTGCCTCTTGAATGAGATATAATTTACCCCATTCCATTTCACCCTCTTTCCTCCCACTACATTTCTCTCTCACTATTTACCTTAATTTCTTTTGAGATATGGTCCCATCCTATTCAATTCACTCTCTCTTCTCTATCTCCGTATGTGCATGCATGTGTGTATGTGTGTGTGCGTGTACACGTATACATGTGTGTGTGTGGTCCCACCAACTACCCAGATACTGAAAAGTTTTAAGAGTTACTAATATTGTCTTTCCATGTGGAATGCAAACAGTACACTTTTGGTAAGTCCCTTATGACTTCTCTTTGGTGTTTACTTTTTCATGCTTCTTCTCATTCTAGTGTTTGAAAGTCAAATTTTCTTTTCAGCTCTGGTCTTTTCATCAAGAATGCTTGAAAGTCCTCTGTTTCATTGAAAGACCATATTTTCCCCTGAAGTATTATACTCAGTTTTGATGGGTAGGTGATTCTTGGTTTGAGTCCTAGTTCCTTTGACTTCTAGAATATCCTATTCTACGCCCTTCGATCCCTTAATGTAGAAGCTGCTAGATCTTGACTTATCCTGATTGTATTTCCACAATACTGGAATTGTTTCTTTCTAGCGGATTGCAATATTTTCTCCTTGACCTGGGAATTCTAGAATTTGGCCACAATGTTCCTAGGAGTTTCTTTTTTTGGATCTCTTTCAGGCGGTGATGGATGGATTCTTTCAATACTTTTTTTGCCCTCTGGTTCTAGAATATCAGGGCAGTTTTCCTCAATAATTCTATGGAAGATGATGTCTAGGTTCTTTTTTTGATCATGACTTTCAGGTAGTCGCATAACTTTTAAATTGTCTCTCCTCGATCTATTTTCCAGGTCAGTTGTTTTTCCCATGAGATATTTCACATTCTCTTCCATTTTTTCATCCTTTTGGTTTTGTTTGTGATTTCTTGGTTTCTCAGAAAGTCATTAGACCCCATCTGTTCCATTCTAATTTTGAGAGAGCTATTATCTTCAGTGAGCTTTTGAACCTCTTTTTCCATTTGGCTAATTCTGCTTTTGAAAGCATTCTTCTCCTCATTGGCTTTTTGAACCTCTTTTGCCAACTGAGTGAGCCTATTTTTCAAGGTGCTATTTTCTTCAGCATTTTTTTTGGGTTTCCTTTAGCAAGGTATTGACCTGTTTTTCATGCTTTTCTTGCATCTCTCTCATTTCTCTTCCCAGTTTTTCCTCCACCTGTCTAACTTGATTTTCAAAATCCTTTTCGAGCTCTTCCATGGCCTGAGCCCACCGGACATCCGCCTTGGATGTCTGTGATACAGAGGCCCTGACCTCCATATCTTTCCCTGATATTAAGAATATTTCCTCCTCATCAGAATTGAATGGCGGGAACATCTGTGCCCCCTCAAAGTAGCTCTCTATAGTCTTATTTTTCTTCCCTTTTCTGGGCATTTTCCCAGCCAGTTACTTGAGTTCTGAGATTCCTGTCCACCCCCACCTAGATCCGCCCAGCTAGTGCTTGGAGTCTGAGATTCAAATGGGCTTTCTGGGGCAGGCGCAGCTGCTATTCAATGTGAGATTTAGTTCTGGTGCTGTGGTGGGGGCAGGACTTCCTCCCAGGCTCAGTTCCCTCAGGGGCTTTATGCAGAGACCTTCAGTAATTGGGCAGGTGGGGGCAGGGCCGTCTCCCAGGCTCAGTTCCCTCAGGTGGTTTATGCAGAGACCTTCAGTAATGAAGATCCTGTCTGTTCAGGGAGTCCCAGGCCGCCGCTGCCTCTGCTGCTGCCTCCGCTGCTTCTTCCCGAGGGGGCCCAAGTCACAGAGACACCCCGCTCCCCTCTTGGCCAGCCTAGACATCTCTCTCACTGACCTGTTGCGCCTGTGGGTGGAGGGACCTTCGCGGCTGCCAGAGGTTCCATCCCTGATGCCTGCTCGGATCTGCTTCTCTCTATGGCGTGGCCAGGGCAGCACAGGGGTGGGCTCCGCTTTCCAGGGCATGACGGACCCCTGGGGACCGCTCTCCAGGGCTCTCTGGAACGGAAATCTTTTCCACTGTGTTTCTGCGCACCTTGCAGTGATCCAGAATTTGTGGGGATTTCTTCTTGCAGGAAATATATGGGCTGTGGGTTCAAAGCTAGCATAGGTGAGTCTTTCTACTCTGCCATCTTGGCTCTACCCCTCAACTGATGTTCTGCCTGTAATATTTTCTTCTTTACTTGGTAGCTCTGGAATTTGGCGACAATATTTCTTGGTGTTTTTAGTTTGAGATTGGTTTTGAGAATTGAATGGTGGATTCTTTCAATGATTATTTTACCTTCTGGATCTACCACTTCCTGTATAATTTCTTGGAAAATATTATCCATGCTCTTTTTTTCATTGTGATTTTCTGGCAGACCAATGATTCTTAAATTTTCTCCCCTGGATCTATTTTCCGGATCAGTTGTTTTTCCAATTAGATATTTCACATTTTCTTCTATCTTTTCATTCTTTAGATTTTGTTTGACTATGTCTCATAGAATCATTAGCTTCTACTTGCCCAATTCTAAATTTTATCAAACTGTTTTCTTCAGTTAACTTTTGTTTCTTCTTTTCCAACTGTCCAATTAGTCCTTTTAAGGAATTATTTTCTCCAGTTAGTTTTTGCACTTCCTTTTCCATTTGTTCAATTTTCCTTTTTAAAGCCTTGTTCTCTTAAGTGAATTCTTTTTTCATGCTTTTAAAATCATTGGTCAGTTTTTCTTCTGTTTGCTTCTTCACCTCTTCCAAAAGTCCTCTTTGTCCATGCAACAAGTTCATAGTCCCTACGGAAGTTTCAAGTGGAAGTACAGCCGCAATCTGACCTCTTTGTCGTTTGTGTTTTGGTTCTTTTCCCCACAGAAGGATTCTATGATCTTTTCCTTCTTACTTCACTTCTTCTTACTCATGATGATTATGCTTGTGTATTGTGGCCTCTCGTTGTTTCAGATAGAAGCTAAAGAACCTGGTGCTGAGCTGGCTGGTGTGAGAAAGCAGAGGCTGACTGGATTCTTTTTGTGCATGTGTTTCCCCAGATTAGCCCTGAAGTTAGCTTGTTAAGTGTGGGAGAGAGGTGGTCTGGTCAAGAGAGACCTCCCAGTGGAGGTGGAGCAATGTCAAGCTCAGCCATGGATGATCCCGGCTGTCCTAGTTTCCCATGGAGTTCCTAGCCTCACATGCTATAAGACTGTTTGCCCCTTCTACTGAACTCGCTAACCCAGGATTTTTCTGAGAAAATATTTTATGGTTCTTTCAGTGTCAACATGTGGAGAAGGAGAGAGCATTTACTGATCACTCCACCATTTTGGCTCCCAGAAGTTCAAGTATATAACTTACAGGCATTTAATCTACAGCCTAATCTACAGTCTCAGGTTCAGCTGCTGCAGATACCTGGGGCTCTGTCTGTGGCTCTCACTTGCTTGCCTTTGCTGGACTCCTGCCCTGCTCTGCTCTTCTGCCATGGTGCTGCTTTCTCAGACAGCCCCAGGGTTTTTCTGCTTTGTCCTGCTGTAGCAGGGATGCGCTGATGTGTGTGCTGTGTGCTCCTCCACCCCTGCGGAACAGGTCCTTCCCCTTGACCTTCCAGTCTGTCCTGGGCTGTGAATCTGCCACAGTCCATCTCCCACTTGATTTTGCACCTCCAAAATTTGGTCAGATTCTCTTCTTTGAGGTATCTGAAGGAGTTTGTCTAACATCTTAGGTGAGTAGTTCCTCTCACTCTGTCATATTGGCTCTGCCCCCTTGAGTGTGTATGTTATTCCTTGCTTAAGTCAAATCCAATGAAAGTAAAGCTCACTTATTCCCTCCTATTTTCCCCTTCTTTCCCTCCATTGTAAAAAAAGTCTTCTTTTCCTCTTTTATGAGATGATTTATTATATTCTACCTCTCCTTTTCTCCTAGTGCATTCATCTCAACACGTAATTTTCTTTTTTAGATATCATCCCTTCATATTCAGCTCATATTCCTCTCTCTCTCTCTCCCTCTCCCTCTCCCTCTCTCTGCCTCTCTCTCTCTCTGTATGTATATTCAATTATATATAGATACACACACACACATATATATATATATATTCATATGCTCACACTCACTCTCAGACACACAATCACACATACACAACCACACACTCAAATATATGTTTCCTCCAACTATCCTAATGTTGAGAAATGTCTCATGAGTTACAAATATCATCTTTCCATACAGGTATGCAAAGAATTCAATGTTAATAAGTCCCTTATGATTTCTCTTCCCTGTCTACCTTTTCAAGCTTCTCTTGATTCTTGTATTTGATGATCAAATTTTCTATTTAGCTATGGTCTTTTCAACAAGAATACTTGTAAGTCTTCTATTTCATTGAATGAAGATTTTTCCCTGAAGTTTTATACTCAGTTTTCCTGGACAGGTGATTCTTGATTTTAATTCTAGCTCCTTTGACCTCTGGAATATCATATCCCCAATCCTTCTATCCATTATTGTAGAAACTGCTTGACCTTGTGATATCCTGATTGTATTTCTACAACACTTGGATTCTTGCTTTCTATCTGTTTTCTCCTTGTTATGGGAATTCTGGAATTTGGCCACAATATTCCTAGAAGTTTGCCTTTTGGGATCTCTTTCAGAAGGTGATTGGTGGATTTTTCAATATCCATTTTGCCCTCTGGTTCTATAATATCAGGCAGTTTTCCTTGATAATTTCTTGAAAGATGATGTCTAGGCTCTTTTTTTTTGGATTATGGCTTTGAAGTAGTCAGATAATTTTTAAGTTGTCTCTCCTGGATCTATTTTCCAGGTCTGTTATTTTTCCAATGATATATTTCCTATTGTCCGCTACTTTTTCAGTCCTTTGGTTTTGTTTTATAATTTCTTGATTTCTTATTAAATCATTAGCTTCTATCTGCTCAATTCTAATCTTTGAGAAACTACTTTCTTAAGTGAGCTTTTGGGCTTCATTTTCCATCTGGCCAATTCTTCGTTTTAAGGCATTCTTCTACTCTCTTTTTCCATATGAAATACTCTTTGTTTTAAGCTTTTTTTTAAGTTATTTTCTTCAGTTTTTTGGGGGTCTCCTTTAGCAATCTGTTGACTCGTTTTTCATGATTTTCTTGCATCACTCTCACTTCTCTTCCCAATTTTTCCTCTACTTCTCTTACTTGATTTTTAAAATCCTTTTTGAGCTCTTCCATGGCCTGAGACCAATTTACATTTTTCTTTGAAGTCTTGGATGTAGAAGCTTTGACTTTGTTGTCTTCTTCTGTTTCTATTTGGTCTTCCTTGTCACCAAAGTAAAAATCTATAATCTGATACATTTTCTGGTTTTTGTTCACGTCCCCAGTCATTTACTTGAGTTTTGAATTCTTTGTCAAGGTAGTTCTCTGCTTCCAGTGGGATGGGAGTAGTACTTTTAGCCTGTCTATCCCCCCACTATCTGTGTGCCTAGAATTATAAAAATAGTCTCTGCCTCTTTTCCTGCTGTGGATGCAGAGGGCTCCTCTACCCACTCTGCTACCCTGACCACTCTACTCTCTCACATAGGTCCAATAGGATTTTTCCACTGACCTTCCAATTTGTTCTCTGTGTTTTGAGGTTGTGAAGTCTATAAAATACCACAGGTGCCAGTGATTCATTCCCTCCAAGGCCTTCTCAGGTCATGTCTGTGCAGGCACTGCCCACATTGGACTTTACTCTTCTTCCAATGTGGCATGAAAGATGCTTCCCATCAACTTCCCAGGCTGTCTTGTGCTGGAAATTTGCTTCACTCCATCATTCTGTGGGTTCTGCAGCTCAAGAACTTTTTCTGTCATTTTTACAAAATTTTTGAGGAGTTTTGGGGAGAAATATTGCAGGTCCCTGCTTCTACTCTGCCATCTTTGCTCTACTGCCCTAACCCTTGCCTTTTCAATAGCTTTATTTTGAGATTGCTGATCATATTGAAAGCAGATGCCTATAAAGGATGTCTTTAAATGAAATCTCAAAGTATGTATGGATAATTTTTGCACAGGTGGGTTGTGAGTTGCTATGGTGTCATTAGACAATTACAATGTAAATATGAACAGAATGCAAAGTATATGAATGGTTAATGATATTGGATGAGCTGGGACAGGATGATTTAATGAAAGACATTGAATGTCAGACTAAGCAATTTTTTATTTTATTCTGTAGGCCATGGATGACTGTGATTACTGAAGATTTTTGAACTATGGAGTGACATAATCAGAGCTTTTTGTAAGATGATTCTTGATAGCTCTGAGAACGTTGCATTAGCGAAGGGTATCTGAAAATATTTCGTTCTCTTAAGTGACTTTCGTAGTAAAGTCAAGGTAGTTTCTAAGAAGTCTCTGAACTTGGTTGGTACCAGTGTGAATATGATACATTTGAGAAATATGTTAGGTAGACAGTGGTTAAACATGGACATGGACTAGATGAAGAAAAAGGGGTGAAGGGAAGAAAAAGAATAAATGTTATTTCTGGGACTATCTGTATAACTCTGGGGAAAGTCCCTTAAGCTCTCTGTATCAGTTTCTCATTAGAAAAATGAAAAGATTAGGCAGAATTATTTCTAAGTTCCCTTCCAGATCTAAATCTATGATACTATGAATGAAAATTTGAGCTTAGTTGACATCAAGGAATTTGTATGGTAAGGCAGGCTTTGGATGTAAGTGATTACTATTTGTTTGGGAATATGTTGAATATGGCAAAGCCCTCAAGATCAATATTTCCAGATATAAGTAGGAAAAAAGAACTGTGAGCAAGTGAGAGGCATTCTGAGCATCATAATAATTATTCATAAGAAAAATATGTAGTCATTTGAAAAAAATAAAATAAAAGCATCCCTAATTTTTATAAAGGATTTCTTATTAGTAACATTCATTGAGTTCCTACTATGTACCAAACTTTGAACTATATAGTATGAGGAAAATGTCTAGAATGAAAAGGGGATTATAGCATTTCTATAGCTCTTAAATTTCAGATGGAGGCTGCGAGAAAATTTTGGCAACAAACTGCCAGAAATAATTGAAAATTTTTGAAATTGTTCAGGGCTCTCTGTGTCTCTCTCTCTATCTATATCTATATATAAAATTATCTGGAAGTTATATGGTTAATATACAGTTAATATTACAGTATTATTACAGTGTTATAGTTAATATTACAGTATTAGTAATATACAGTTAATAGAGTACTCGACATAGAATCAGAAAGACCTGAGTTCATTCTGCCTCAGATATAGGTAACTATGTGATCATGAACAAGTCATGAACAAGACCTTTATCAGCTCCTGATACCTTAACTGGTGATCAGGATTTAAGGAAAGATTACTTACAAATGTGCTTTGCAAGCACTCAGCACTATAAAATACAGTAATAATGATAATAAGAATAAGAATTATAGTGACTATTATTGCTATATACATGTTCATTTAGATGGCATATCTGAAAAATCATGTAAAATAGCATAAGAAATGCATACTACTTTAGTTTGTTATGTATTTATTATGTTATCTTACAATATTGATATTGCTAATAACTAACAGAAAAAACGAGTTATACTCATTGCAATATCATAATTAAATAACCTTGAATATGTACTTTTATGAATTAATTTCTCAATTACACATTTAGGTATGCCATCTTTGTACATGTGCCCTGTCATATGTATTTTATCCTATATTTTGCCCATTGTTGACAATCAGTAACAGAAGACTTTCCTGAGATTCCGGTTTCCTGTTAAATAATTTATCTATCTTCTCTAAGTAGGTAGTAAGAGTCTAATAATTACCTTGTTCATGATGCCCCTCTGAGGCTATGTGGGCAAGCACTTGAGGATTTTATGTGCTTTTGCCCCAAGGTAGCATTAATAATTCAGATCAGGGACTTGAAGTCATGGATCTCAGTTCTGCTGTAGTTTTTTGATCTTTCAAAATGTTTTAAGTCTAAGAAATAAGTCAAAAAATATTGATCATCTCTGGTGACTAGCTTTTATATGTCATCAAGAAATGGGACTACACTGAACAGAGTTCATCTTCCTAGGAGCCCACCCACATACATTTTAAAGGAAACTCTAGTAACTGAAACTCTTCCTCTAGGAGATAACAATGCTTAGCTCAAAACCAAGAAAGTAATCTGTGATGGAGAAAGTCTTAATAGCAGACAATTAAAAATACTTTTTTGTTAACTTTGAGTTTTATTGTTATATTTTTGCATGGAAAAATTAAATTTGTATTTTCATTCCCAGCTTCTCCCCAGTCCCTCCACTACCTCAAACACCCAGGGAGAAGGTAAGCAATATGATACACATTTTACAAGTGAAGTCATGCAAAGAATGTTTCCACAGTAATTATGTGGCAAAACTAAACAAAACAAAGAGTAAGAAGCAAAAAGGGGAAAATATGCCTCAGTCTATACTGAAATTCCATTATATCTTCCTCTGGTGGTGTTAAACATTTTTCATTGTGAGTCCTTTGCAAATGTCTTGGATCATTGTATTGATTAGAGCAGCTAAATCTGTCATGGTTGATCATTGCTGCAAAATTGCTGTTACTGTGTACAATGTTCTTGATTCTGCTCATTTCAGAACTTTGTAGAACTTCATACAAGTCTTTTCATGATTTTGTGAAACTATCTTGTTTGCCATTTCTTATAGTACAATAGTATTCCATCACAATCATATACCACAACTTGTTTAGCTATTCTGCAATTATGCACATACCCTGAATTTCCATTTGTTTGCCATCATGAAAAGAGTTGTAAATATTTTTGTTCATATAGGTCCTTTTCCCTTTTCTTTGATCTCTTTGGGATACAGACCTAGTAGTGATATTGCTAAGTCACAACAGTATGCACAGTTTCATAGCCTTTTGGACATAGTTCCAAATTATTCTTCAGAAAGGTTGAATCCATTCACAACTCTAACAATAGTGCATTATTATGCATTATTATTTTTTTACATCCCTTCTTGCACTGTTCATTTTTACTGTGAATTAGAGTATGATTCTTATTTTTATAAATTTGACTAATTTCCCTATGTATTTGAGAAATGGGGCCTTTATAAGGGGAACTTTTTGTAACACAGTTTCTTCCACCCCTACACCCTCCCCCCCCCCCCCCCGCCAATTTCCTGCTTTCTTTCTAATTTTGGCTGCATTTTTCTTTTTTTTTTTTTTTTTTGCAAAACTTTATAATTTTTTTCATGTAATCAAAATTCTCCATTTTACTTGTTGTGACTTTTTTCTGTCTTTTGGTCATTCACACTCAATTCTTCATAATTTCTATATCAATTATTTCCCCATTTCTTATTTTTTCTATCTTTTCATTATGTTTTTTAACTTTTAAATTTTTCATGACATAATTAGTTTTTATTTGACCAATTCTAATTTTTAAGCAATTGTTTTGTTCAGTGAGGTCTTGTAATTATTTTACAGTTTTTCCAGTTCTGTGGTGTTTTAAAATTTTATTTGTTTTTAGTTTTCAGCAATCACTTTCATAAGCCTTTGAGTTTTAAATTTTCTCTCCTTCCCTCTTCGACCCCATCCTGAAGACAGCATGCAATGTGATATAGGCTCTACACATACATTCATATTAGACATACTTTCACATTAGTCATAATGTAAAGAAGAATTAGAATCAACTATGCCCAAAGGGCTACAAAAATGTGCATACCCTTTGACCCAGAAATATCGCTACTAGGACTGTATCCCCAAGAGATTATAAAAACGGGAAAGGGTCCCACGTGTACAAAAATATTTATAGCAGCACTCTTTGTAGTTGCCAAAAACTGGAAGTTGAGGGAATGCCCATCAATTGGGGAATGGCTTAATAAATTATGGTGTATGAATGTAATGGAGTACTATTGTGCCATAAGAAATGATGAACAAGAAGACTTCAGGGAGGCCTGGAAGGACTTATATGATCTGATGCTGAACGAAAGGAGCAGAACCAGGAGAACTTTGTGCACAGCAACGACCACAGTGTGCGAGAGTTTTTTCTGGTAGACTTGGAACTTTGTAATAACACAAGAACTTACTGAAAAAAAATCTCAATGATGGTTTTCTAAGGCAGAATGCCTTCCATACTCAGAGAAAGAAATATGGAATTCATTCGCAGAATGTAGCAGATCATGTTTGTGTGTGTGTAGGTTTTAGTGTATTATGTTTTGATATGTTATATGATTTCTTCCACTTATTTTAGTGCGACTACATAGCATAACTATAGTGAAAATGTGCTCAATAGGAAAGTATATGTAGAACCTATGCAGAATTATATGCTGTTGCGGGGAGGGAGGGAGGTAGTGGGGGAAGGTGTGAGGGAGATAAAATCTTAATTTTAAGGAAGTGATTGTAGAACATTAAAAAAATAATAATAAAATTTAAAAAATTAAAAAAAAAAGAATTAGAATCAATGGAAAGAACCACGAGAGAGAAGAAACAAGACAGCATCAAAAAAGCAGAACAAAAAGTATGCTTCCATCTGCATTCAGATTCCAAAGTTCTGTCTCTGCATGTGAATAGCATATTCCATCATGAATTTTTTGGAGCTGTCTTAGATTATTGCATTGCTAAGAAGAGCTAGGTCTACCAAAGTTAGTCATTACAAAATGTGGCTTCCACTGCGTACAATGTTCTCCTGGTTCTGTTAACTTCACTCAGCTACAGTTCATGTAAGTTTTTCCAGGTTTTGCTAAAATCCACCTGTTCATTATTTCTTGTAGCACAATAATATTCCATTACATTCATATACCACAATTTGTTCATCCATTCCCCAATTGAAGAAGAGCCCTTCAATTTCTAATTCTTTGCCACCACAAAACAGTTGCCATAAATATTTTTTAATTTTTTTGTTTTCAGCATTCTGCAATCACTTCCATATACATTAGACTTTTTCCCCTCCCTGCCCCTCTTTCCTCCATCTCTACCCATTCCCTTCCCAAGACGGCATGCAAGCTTACATGGGTTCTACACATATATTCCTATTAAATGCATTTTCACCTTAGGTGTGTTGAATAGAAGAAATAAAACGAATGAGAGAAACCATAAAACAAAACAAGAGAAAAAGCATGATACAAAAGAAAATGATCTGCTTTATTTTGTGATCCAGTTCCATAATTCTTTCTCTGGATGTGAAAAGGTGTTTTGCCTCAAGTTCATTGGGAACATTTTAGGTGTTTGCATTGCTATGAAATACTAAGTCTACCAGAAAAATTCTGTGGTTGTTGCTGTGTTCAAAGTTCTCCTGGTTCTGCTCCTGTCACTCAGCATGAGTTCACATAAATCCTT
Organism: Bettongia penicillata ogilbyi; assembly: GCA_023548195.1. Lineage (NCBI taxonomy): Eukaryota > Metazoa > Chordata > Mammalia > Diprotodontia > Potoroidae > Bettongia > Bettongia penicillata. The sequence continues at coordinate 1,784,445 of JAJHZJ010000071.1, forward strand.
CCAGGCCTCTCTGAAGTCTTTCTGCTCATCATTTCTTATAGCACAATAGTATTCCATTACATTCAATACCACGATTTGTTCAGTCTTTACTCAATTGGTGGACATTGCTTTGATTTCTAGATTTTGACCACCACAAAAAGAGCTGTTATAAATATTTTTGTACATGTGGGACACTTTCCTATTCTTACAATCTCTTGGGGATACAGTCCTGGAAGTGGTATTGCTGGATCAAAGGATATACATATTTTTGTAGCCTTTTGAACATAGTTCCAAATTGCTCTCCAGAATGGTTGGATCAGCGCACAGGTCCACCGAAAATGAATGTGCTCTACTCTCCCACATCTTCTTCAACAATTATTATCTTCCTGTTCTGTCATGTTAGCCAATCTGATAGGTGTTATGTGGTACCTCGGAGTTGTTTTGATTTGCATCTCTCTAATCAATAGTAAGTTACAGCATTTTTTCCTATTACTATAGACAATTTTAATTTCTTCCTCTGAAAACTGTTTGTTCATATCCTTTGACCATTCATCAATTGGGGAATGAATTGTATTCTTGTAAATTTGGCTCGGTTCTCTATATATTTTAGAAATGAGGTCTTTATCACAGACGCTAATTGCAAAAATTCTTTCCCAGTTTTCTGCTTCCCTCCTAATCTTGGTTGCATTGGGTTTGTTTCTGCAAAATCTTTTCAATTTGATATCATCAAAATTATACATTTTGTACTTCATAATGTTCTCTCTCTCTCTTGTTTGGTCAAAAAATTCTCCATTGTCCATAAATCTGACAAATACACTATTTTTTGCTTCCCTAACTTGTTTATACTGTCAAACTTTATACCTAGATCACATATACATTTGGACATTATTCTTGTGCATAGTTTCAGGCACTGGTCTATGCCCAGTTTCTGCCACACTACAGTGGCAGTTTTCCCAGCAATTTTTGTCAAATAATGAGTTCTTATCCCAGAAGCTGGAGTGCTTGAGTTTATCAAACAGTAGTTTGCTATATTACTTGACTACTGTGTCTTAAGTACCTAACCTATTCTCTGGTCTACCTCTCTATTTCTTAGCCAGTACTAAGAGATTTTGTTGATTGTTGCTTTATAATACAATTTTAGATCTGGTAGGGCTATGTCAACTTCCTTAGCATTTCTTTTCATTAGTTCCCTTGATATTCTGGACCTTTTTTTTATTTCAGATGAGTTTTTATATTATTTTTCTGACACTAGAAAACAATTTTCTGGTAGTTTGATTGGTATGGCACTGAATAAATAAATTAGTTTAGGTAGAATTATCATTTTTATTGTATTGGCTTTTCCTACTCACGAGGAACTGATGTTTTTTCCATTTACTTATATCTGACTTTATTTATGTGAAAAGTGTTTTGTATTTGTGTTCATATACTCCCTGGGTTTGTTTTGACAGGTAGATTCCCAGATATTTTATAACATCTACCATAGTTTTAAATGGGATTTCTCTTTCTATCTCTTTCTGTTGGGCTTTGTTAGTAATATACAGAAATGCAGATGATTTATGTGGGTTTATTTTGTAACCTGCAGCTTTGTCAAAGTTGTTTATTATTTTAAGTAGTTTTTTACTTGGTTCTCTAGGATTCTCTAAGTATATCATAATATCATCTGCAAAGAGTGATAACTTAGTTTCTTCTTTGCCTATTCTAAATGACTTCAATATTTTTTCTTCTCTTATTGCTATAACTAACATTTCCAGTACCATATTGAATAACAGTGGTGATAATGGACATCCTTGTTTTACCCCTGATCTTATTGGAAATGCATCTAGCTCATCTCCATTGCTTGCTAATGGTTTTTGATTGATACTGCTTATTATTTTATGGAAAGTTCCATTTATTCCTATCCTCTCCACTGTTTTCAATAGGAATAGGTACCGCATTTTGTCAAAAGCTTTTTCTGCATTTCTTGAGATAGTCATGTGGTTTCTGTTACTTTCTATGTTGATGTGATCAGTAATGCTAATAGTTTGCCTAATATTGAACCAGCCTTGCATTCCTGGTATAAATTCTACCTGACCATAATGTATTATTCTCATGATAAGTTGCTGTGTTCTTTTTGCCAATATCTTTTTAAAATTTTTTGCATCTATATTCATTAGAGAAATTGGTCTATAATTTTCTTTCTGTTTTATTTCTTCTTGGTTTAGGTGTCAGAACCATATTTGTATCACAAAAAGAATTTGGGGGGACTCCTTCCACCATTTTCCCAAATAATTTATATGTTAGAATTAACTATTTAAATTTTTGATAGAAGTTACTTGTAAATCCATCTGGCCCTAGAGACTTTTTCCTAGGGAGTTCATTGATGGCTTGTTCAATTTCTTTTTCTGAGATGGGGTTATTTAAGTATCAACTTCCTCTTCTGTCAGTCTGGGCAATTTATATATTTTTTTTAAATAATCTCCCATATCATTTGCATTGTTGAATTTATGGGTATACAATTCGGCAAAGTAATTTCTAAATTTTGTTTTAATTTCCTCCATCATTTGAGGTTAATTCACCCTTTTCATTTCTGATACTGGTAATTTGGTTTTCTCTGCTATAAATGCTTTTTACATGTGCATCCTTTTACCATTTTTATGATGTCTTTGAGATACAGACCTAGAAGTGTTATTGCTGGGTCCAAGCATTTTTTAAGGAGTTTTTCACTTGAATGACATTGTTCCTGTCTCTCTTTTACCATTTGGCCAATTCTGATTTTTAAGAATATTTTTTGTCTTCTTCTTCTTCAATATTTTTGTTCCTCTTTTAGTAGGTTATTTATTCCCTCTTCATTATGTTTCTGCATTGCTTTGATTTTCCCCCCAATTTTTTTTCCTTTAGTTCTCCTATATGAATTTGAAAATATTTTTTTCTTTTCATAATTTTTATTTCTTTTTGGTATCTTTTTTGGACTTTTGCCAAATATGCACTTATCTTCCAGACTTCTTCAGAGTTGGTTTCTTGATCTTCTTTTTCACCATTATAGCTTTTCATGGTTATTTTTATTGTTTGCTCATTTTACAAGCCGATTTCATAACTTTGGACTTAAGGTTAGAAGTAGACTCTGCTTACCTATGAGATGGTGGAGGATCAATGTCCCAAATTTCAGGTGTTCCCCTGCTGTTTTTGCAACTAGTTTTTGATGCCTGGAACTTTTCAGTGCTTCCAAATTAGAGGAAAGGTGTGATCACTTATCTCTTGATGTGTCTTCTGATTGTTATCCAGGTTGGGACCCTCCTTTCACAACCATATCCCCTATCCTCCCTATAACTGTGGTGTAGAACTAGGTCCCTTGCTTCATTGCAATGGTAAAGTTTCTCCTTTGCCTTGAAATTGAGACCTAGAACTGGGTAAAGAGTATTGGAGTTGCCAAAGGGCAACTGCCCAGTGGTAGCACAGGGTTCCCTTGTGATCTTTTTCTTTTTTTAACTAGATGTTTAATCCCCTTACAAGCAGTGAGAACTTCGGTGAGAACTATTGCTACCACTACCACTGATGCTTTCATTGCCTCAGTCTCCTAAACCCATAGCTCTTTTTGCTTCTACATTTTGCTCCTGAACTTAGCCCCTATCCTCATGCCACAGACTTTTATTTCTTTCCCCCTAAGCTGTTGTAAGCTGGAAAAAATATCTCACCTTGACCTTTTGTTGATTATCATTCTTTAGAATTCACTTGATGTGTTATTTTATTTAGAGGGAATGTTGGGAGAGTTTGGTTAGAATGTTACTTTTACTCCAATATCTCTGCTTCTCTTCCTGCTCATAACTCTATTGTCATATTTTGATTTATGCTAAACATATTTCCAGATTCATCTGACTTCAGAAGAGGTATTTTGTAACAAAACAAAACAGTTAATAAAATAATAATAAAATGTGTGCAACGTTTCACATCTGTAGCACTTCCACGAAACCTATTTCTTCCACCCACCACACCACTGAAAAACAAATTTGTTGTAACAAAATGTTTAGTTTATCAAAAAAAAAATACTCCTAATAGCTGTGCACAAAAAATTTGTTTCATTGCTCACCTCAAATCTATCTATCCCTTCTCTGTCATATATAGGCCATTTTCAAAATTGGTTCAAATGAGCAGAACCTGAAGAACAATTCATACTATAATATCAAAATTAAAATTTTTAAACATTAACCAACTGAGACACAAATAATATTTATGTTACTAACTTCACAAGCTCTTGACCTAATTGTCTCCACAGTATTACTAAGAATTGAAGGACCCTAATTTAATGTTGTTGGTCTAAAGTCCTATGCCTAATAGCTTAATTTTAGACAACCTCAGATGTTCCCCTACCCATAATCTATAATTGAATAGATCTGGTATTAAGCTTACAAACCTTTTGATTATAGGAAATTGCCACCAATAGTAAGGACATTGCAGGGATACAATATCTCCCCAACTTTATGACAGTGCCAGGCAGGATTAGATTATTCACTTGCATTCAGTCAGGCTTAAAGTCTGCCAGGTGTCAGTGGGGAAATTGAGTCAGGAGAATTCCATCTCAGCTTATGTTGAACAGTCACTCTCCCACCCTTCCCTTGAGATCACCTATGCAGTTCATACCAGCATCTCATCTGCTTATTGGCATCATGTATTGGAGGCTCAGATCACCTTTCTTGCTACCCATACCTGAAGTTAGACTCAGAAGAACAGTCAATTAATAGTCCCATAGCATCTAAAAATGGAAGTTCCAATAACCAACTTTCAAATATGATTATAGTTTCAGTTTGGCTAAGGAGCATCTTTTAAGGCAAGTCTCATTCTTAAAAGTTTCAAGGAATGTTTTTACAATGTTGTCATTGTATGTTTTGTTTTCCTGTTTTGGTTCAATTCATTCTTCATGGGTCCATTTTAATTTTGATATTATAGTATGAATTGTTCTTCAGGTTCTGCTCATTTCTCTCTTCATCAGTTTGTATAAGTCTTTCAATGTGTTTTTGCAATCATCTGTGTCCTCATTTTTACAGCACAATAAGTCATCATATTAATAAACAAAGTTTACTCAGCTATTCATCAAATTGGAATGTGTGGAAAATCAATCAGAAGTTCCAGAGGTTCATTAATCTGGAAGTACCTCAAGTTTATTGAGAAAAATTTCATGATTAACCCCCTAGATAATAGCTAAAGAGTCTCCATAATGGAAGCTATGCAAATTTAATGGGGTTTCTATTATTTCCCTGAGCACTTATTTGCTAGACTTTAAAAGATAAGTATTCAGTTAAGACTTTTGTACTTAAATAGTTTTCACTGCTTAGGCTAAGGCAAATCGATCTTACAGGGCAAAGAGATATTTTTTTTCTAGTGTGAAATGGCATAACCTTAAATTTATGGTCAAGAGAAAGAAGGTAGTAGAAAACTGAGGACCCCAGGAGCCCAATCAATGATCAGATGTCATTCTCACAGTTCTGTCACAAGAAAAATTACTATTTTGTTTTTTTTGGGGGGGGTTTGTGTTGTGTTTTGACTGAATTGTAAAAACTCAAGCCACTCTTATATTGTTCAACTCTAATGAAGTGGTAGGGAATAGTCAAAGGCAGGCTCCAATCACCACCTTGACTTTGCTTTCTCTTAGTATCATTGAAGAGCTGTAGCAGCTAGCACCCTGATATATCCAGGATTTCCTGCTAGCACAGGTTCTTAGATTTGCTTTTCTAAAAGGAAAACAACCTTTGAGTGGTCAATAATCTTCTTTAGTGATATATACCAACAGAAAAATATAATTAGAGAAAGACCAACAGGCAGGGCTTCTAACTGTCTGACCATAAGCAATGTATATATATATATATATATATATATATATATATATATATATATATATATATATATATATATATATATATATCACAAATGAACAGACAGATTCAACTGTCTGTCCATTACATACATAAATATTTACCAGGAAGAGATGCACCAGCATCTGAGTTTACAAAGCCGGTGGAAGGGGTGTCCTTAATAGCTATCTAGCTTCTCATCTGGCACATGAACCTTCTTCTAAATAGTAAAACTACTAAAGAGTAAACTCCCAAGCAAAACCTCACCTCAGAGAATATATACACTTTTCAGAGTCAGAGGGCACTATCTTTGTAACCCAGTGCCTTAGCAATTAACAAGAGATGTACAAAACAAAGCTTCTCTAATCAAACTTCCCTTAATGGGCTCTATCTGAGGCTTATTAATGTGTGAGGAAGATCTTTAAATTATTGGAGTTCAGTCTCTTTTCACGTTCAGGTTCTGTACTTTTAAAACTGTGATTTTCTTCTTGGTTTTCTCTAATCAACCCTCCTAGTCAATTTAGTTTTAAGGATTTGGCCAACCAGAGTAGACACTTGTGCTCATCAGATGGAGGAACGCTATCTAACACCATCTTGCTTATTTATGAAACATTTATACCTTGAGAATATGAGTTAAATTCATAGAAAAACAAAGAGTGTTTTGGTCATTACATCTTGATCATATACATGAAAGAACTTTGATTCTTATATTTTAAACCATAAAATCAGAAATTCTCTGGGCCCATACAAAGCTTATATTAGTGTTATATTTATAAACATGGAAGATAATACTAGGAAAATTATATTGTATTTAATTATTTCATTTAAGTGCCTAAAAGCATGCACAAGACACCATAGGCTCAAACATGAACAATATAATGATTTAATAATATGTGATTTAAATTAATATAGAATCTGTTTGCCCTCAAATAGAAATTTATAGGAAAATTAGGTGGGAGTCAGAGTGGGCATTATGAATGGGATCAAAGGAATTCTATTATGAATATGGCTGATATTGGGAAAGCTTTCCCAGTGTTGTTGCACAGAGCCCAGACATGAAGGGTAAAATGATGATGATGATGATGATGATAACAAAAACTACCATTTATATAGTGCCTACTTATGTCAGTCACATAGGAAAATGAAAAAAAAAATTGCTCAGGTCTTCTAATTAGTATCTAATATGGTCCTTACAACAACCCTGTGAGGTGGGTGCTATTATCACCATTTTACAAATGAGGAAAATGAAACAGTGGTTAAGTGATTTAAGAGTCACACATCTAGTAGGTATCTGAAGTTGTAACTGAACCTAGATTTTTCTGAGGTTTGAGTACTATATCCCATACACAACCTAACTTCAATATAAAATACCTTGGTGTCAGGTGATATTGACAGGACATATTATCTCCATCACATCCCCATTTCTATTTACTCTATGTTCTATACCTGGACCTAAATCATAGACCAGATGACAAACCCAGGGAACCAAAGCAATGCTACATGAATTTCTGATTGCCTTCCTTAGAAGGGCAAGAGCTAGTATTATTTCTGCTGTGAACCTTTTTGAAAAATGAACTGGTTTTATGATAGTATGCCAGCACTGCCTGTGGTACAAAGTTAGATTGTTTATGTCTTTCTTTAAATCAGAAAGTGGGTGGAGACTCTGAAGCTCATTCCCACTGGGGGCCAAACTGTCTTCTGTTCCATTTGTTAACATAAGCTGTAACAGTGTGAAGCATTTAGAATTGTACACCACTTCTTTATAGAATTTCAGAAGTGAAAGAGAACTTCACTGGCTATCTAGTCTTATTAATATTTAACAAAGGATCCCAGTTACAATGCACCTGACCAGTGATCATCTAATCATTGCTAGAAGACTTACAGTGAACAGGAACTCACTACTTTCTTAGGCAACACACTCATTCCATTCTGAAATTGTATTAATTTTTAGTGAGCTTTTTTTGTTTCTTTGCTTTTGTTTTATTTCATTTCTAATTTTTCTCCTTTTATTCACTGATCTCATACCGCTTCTGAAGGTTTTTCTCTTAGTATCCATAATATTTCAAATATCACCAAAAGTGGCTTAATAGTTGCTTATACCACTTCTTTCAGTATGTAAGGATGCAACTCATCTGGCCAAGTGATTCAAATTGATCAAGGGAAGTTCAATGGCTCGCTTAATATTTTCTTATGTTGGGAATAAGCTCCCTATCAGTCATTTCAAAACTTTTGTAATTTCTGGTTCACAGTTCATATTCATTGGCAGAAAAAAAACAGGCAAAATAAGCGTTTGAACCAGCTTTGTATTTTCTCTTGTGTGCTATCATTTTCCCACCTACCCTAAGTAGTAGTCCTAAACTCTCTTTTTATCTTCTTATTCCAGTATATCAAAAATTCTCCCCATCCCACCCCATCCCTTCCCTGGTTTTTCATTGTCCTTTGCCTACTTTACTACTCTATTCTCAGCCTAACCTTTCCAATATTCTTCTTGGAGGACTAGTGACACATTTTTTTTTCATTCATCCTGTTACTTGCCCTTGTTCCATCTTTTGTGCAGAATTTAATACTTTAATTTGCCAAATTTCTTTATTTGCCCAATTTGATTGATTCAGATAATTCACATTTTTCCTTATTAAAGGAATTGCTTCTCTTATGTCTTGAAGGATTCTTATCAACTTATGTCTAATTTTTCTGTATTTTTACTCTACCTAATACTTCCTCTGAATCTTTTCAAATATATTCTTCCGAAATCTTGGATTTATGTTGGATTATATGCTGATTTCATCTCTTTTACAACATGTGTTGTCAAAGGGAGTAATTGCTTTCCTCCAAAGTTTCATGTATCCCTGTTACTAATTGCTTCCTATTTATGTGAATCAGGTTGAATTTCAGAAATAAATATAAAATCTCAGTGAAATTCCCCTTTTGGATGACATTATCATTAAGGCAATTCAAGAAATTATTAACTGCTTTGTCTTTGGCAAAAAAGTGGCTCCTTAGATGCCTAGATAATTAAAATTTCCTACCATTACTAAGAAAAGGTATCATTACAGAATGGTTAGAAAGTTGACCTTGCATCAGAAAGATCTTGGTTCCAGTTCTCCCTGTGATGTGCATTTGCTCTGTGACCTTAGGCAAGTGTTATTGTTTACACTTTTCATGTTATAAATCAACTCTCTAAGATTTTAGCAGAGAAGGGACCAATCTGCACAGATAGAAGAAGTGCCTCACTGGGAGCTCCCTATTCCATTGAAATTAAAATCTGGTCAGACAAATGTGAACAATTCAATACTCTCCTGTATCTTAGCTATGTGGTAGACTCACTGTTTCCCAAACTTTTGTCTAACTGGTCTGTAGTATTTTCCAATTACAGAATTTTTTATTATTGTCCTTTCATTGATTTTTCACTTTCTACTTCACATATTCTTGAATTTCATCTTCTACATACAATGTCTTAATATACATAACGGCCCCTTATCTTGGCAGTCTTAAATATCATGTACCTTTTGAAAAAAGAAATGTGCCCTCTAAAACCACATTCAAAATGTGTGCATTGTACCAAGTCTTAGTGATACGTAAAAGGTGAAATTTATTTTCCTTGGGTTATTACTATTGCCTCCTGCCTTAGATTTCATTTCTTGAAAGTTTCTCACAAACACAATAACGTTTTCCTGAATTGTAGCTTCTCTTGATGCTCTCTCACTGAGGGGAAGTCAGGTTTTCTCCTTTCATCCTTGGTCATGTCAGCCATGTCTCTTTCTTTACTTTTATTTCCCATTGTTCATTTAAGTGTCTCTCTGAACTTAATGAGGGCTTTTCCCCAGTAAGAAAATTTTGTAGTTATAACTGAAGGATCAAATTCTTTGGCCCATTGTGCCACCTAGAGAGAATCTCTGAAGAATCTTGTTAATTTATACAGAAATGACAATATTAAAAATTCTTCCAAAGGAAGTGTTTGTTTATATTCATAGCTTCACCAACACAATGAAAGCAGCCATGAAACAACATGACAGAATGGAGGTCATTCTCAAGATGAGGAAAACCAGGGTTCAGTTATTATGTCTAACATATACTATTTTTCTCCCCATGGACAAGTCCTTTAATCTCTAAATGCCCTATAAAATTTAGATTATAAATTGCAAAATGGGTACATTAACAATGTTTTCTCATCTAAGAATTCTCTTCTTTCTTCTTTTATAATTTATTTAAGTTTTCAACATTCATCTTCACAAAATTTTGAATATCAAATTTTCTCCCGATCTTTCCCCTCCCCCACCCCAAAATACTTTGCATTCTGATTGCCCCTTCCACCAACGTGCCCTCCCTTCTAACACCCCACCCTTCTCTTATCCTCATCTTCTCTCTTATCATAGAGGGCAAGATAATTTTCTATCCTCCATTACTTGTATTTCTTACTTCCCAGTTGTACGCAAAAACAATTCTCAACATTTGTTCTTAAAACATTGAGTTCCAACTTCTCTTCCTTCCTCCCTCCCCAGTCATCCCCACTGAGAAGGCAAACAATTCAGTATAGGCTATATATGTGTAGTTTTGCAAATGACTTCCATAATAGTCATGTGGTGTAAGACTAACTATATTTCCCTCCATCCTACCCTGCCTGCCATTTCTTTTACTCTCTCTTTTGACTTTGTCTCTCCCCAAGAGTGTTTACGTCTAACTGCTCCTTCCTCCAATTTGCCCTCCCTTCCATCATCCCCACCCCATCCTGCTCATCTCCTTCTCCCCTACTTTCCTGTAGTGTAAGATAGATTTCCATACCAAATTGAGTATGCATGTTATTCCTTCCTTGAGCCAAATGTGATGAGAATAAGCTTCACTTTTTCCCTCTCACCTCCCCCATTTCTCCCTTTCTCCTCCCATTATATTCCTCTCTGACCACTTAATTGTATTTTTTTAGATATGATCCCTTCCTATTCAACTCACCCTGTGCTCTGTCTCAGTCTCTTTCTGTATACACACACACACGTGTGTGTCTGTGTCTGTGTGTGTGTCTGTGTGTGTATAATCCCTCCAACTACCCAGATACTGAGAAAAGTTTCAAGAGTTACAAATATTATGTTTTCATGTAGGAATGTAAACAGTTCAACTTTAGTAAGTCCCTTGTGATTTCCCCTTCCTGTTTACCTTTTCATACTTCCCTTGATTCTTGTGTTTGAAAGTCAAATTTTCTTTTCAACTCTGGTGTTTTCATCAAGAATGCTTGAAAGTCCTCAATTTCATTGAATGACCATTTTTTTCCCCTGAAGTATTATACTCAATTTTGACGGGTAGGTGATTCTTGGTTTTAATCCTAGTTCCTTTGACTTCTGGAATATCATATTCCAAGCACTTCAATCTCTTAATATAGAAGCTGCTAGATCTTATGCTATCCTGATTGTATTTACACATTACTTGAATTGTTTCTTGCTGCTTGCAATATTTTCTCCTTGTCCTGGGAACTCTGGAATTTGGCTATAGTATTCCTAGGAATTTCTCTTTTTGGATCTCTTTCAGGTGGTGATCGGTGGATTCCTTCAATACTTATTTTTCCCTCTGGTTCTAGAATATCAGGGCAGTTTTCCTTGATAATTTCATTTAAGATGTTGTCTAGGCTCTCTTTTTGATCATGGCTTTCAGGTAGTCCCATAATTTTTAAATTGTCTCTCCTAGATCTGTTTTCCAGGTCAGTTGTTTTTCCAAAATGAGATATTTCACATTATCTTCCATTTGTTTTCATTCTTTTGATTTTGTTTTGTAATTTCTTGGTTTATCATAAGGTCATTAGTTCCATCTGTTCCATTTTAATTTTTAAAGACATATTTTCTTCAGTGAGCTTTTGAACCTCCTTTTCCATTTGGGTAATTCTGCTTTTTGTAGCATTCTTCTCCTCATTGGCTTTTTGAACCTCTTTTGCCAATTGAGTGAGCCTATTTTTCAAGGTGTTATTTTCTTCAGCATTTTTTGGGGGGGGCTCTCCTTTAGCAAGCTGTTGACTCACTTTTCAAGATTTTCTTGCATCACTCTCATTTTTCTTCTCAATTTTTCCTCTACCTCTTTAACTTGATTTTCAAAATCCTTTTTGAGTTCTTCCATGGCCTAGGACAATTGCATATTTATTTTGGAGGTTTTATATTCAGAATCCTTGACTCTTATGTCTTCCCCTGATGGCAAACATTGTTTTTCCTCACCTGAAAGCATTGGAGAGAATACCTGTTCACCAAGTAATTAACTTTCTATAGTCTTATTTCCCCCCCCTTTTTTTGTCACTTTCCCAAGCATTTTCTTGACTTTTGGATTCTTTGTCAAGGGTAGGATATATTCTAGGGACCTGTAAGATCTGAGTTCCTGCAAGGTGTCACACTCATGAGAGAGTTATTTCCTCCCAGCCTGGCTCCCAGCTGAGATTCATATCAGGTGCTCACTTCCTCTAGGAGCTTTAGGTAGGGCTGGGTCTGCCACTCAGGGCTGAGGTTTAGATCAGCTGCTCAGTTCCCCCAGGGCTTTAAGTTGAGCACTCCAACAATGGAATAATGAATGCTGGTTGCTGCCTGCCTGCCTCTGCCACCAGAAGCTGCTGCTGCCTGCTGCCAGCTGCCAGTTGCCAGCTGCTGTTGCTGCCTCAGACCAGAGCTATGGGAAGACCCTGCTCCCTTCTTGCTCTGGTTGCAAAAATCCTCTCACTAACCTTTGATGCCTGTGGGTTGAGGGATCTGTGATCCACTGCTGCTGCCAGTGATTTTGTCCTGGAGCCTGCTCTGTTCTCCTCCTCCCGTTGCCACATGGCCCAGGCTTGACTGGGTTCTGCTCTGCATCCAGTGTGATGGACCTTTCCTGTCAGCCTTCCAGGTCACCCTGGACTGGAAATCTCCTCCACTCCGTGGTTCTGTGGCTTCTACTGTTCTAGAATTTGTTGAGAGTCTTTCTTTATAGGTATTTTGTGGGCTGTGGGGGAAGAGCTTTATAGTAGGTGCATCATTTTACTCTGCTATCCTCCAAGAATTTCTAAACAATGAAATCATAGGTCCAATCTGTATATATTGAAAGTATTGAAGTATGAAGACAGCCTACAAGCACAACACCATTTCCAATATGAGATGAGTTAAGACTGCTGGCCACAAGACACATCTTTGTGGAGGTAGATTATATCACAGACATATCACTGACATTTGTGGAGGCATGCCTCTGAATATCTATCAGTGATAATTTTGACATCTGATGATCAAGTAAGGAGGCTTGAAATACCCAATTCTATGTCCTGGCTTTCCCTTCCTTTTTTTCTCCTTCAAATTTCACTTTCTCTAGTACCACTGATTTCAGACCAAGACTGGTCTTTATTTTGTGCTATTGTTTTAGATTCTGCCCATCTTTCCCTGACTGGAGTTTCCCTTGAAGCTTTTTGGATACCTGAATAGTTGGATAACTGATATGTGTTTGTCCCCCCTCCCGCCCCCCCCCCCCCCCACACTCTTATCTTCTAAAAAATATCCAAGGGTATTGACTAATGTCCTTTCAAGCAAAAATTACTTTTGGCAGATAAAGACTGAGATATATATATTACTTTGTAAGTCTCCAGTAGTATTTTAGAGACCTTTGAAATGCATTAATAATTGCAACACACCATCTACCCAATTTCAAGGCACTTTTACCACATTGCATAAGGTGGACATTAGCTCCATAAGCTACTGAAGTGAGTGCTTATTGACAACATAATGCATCCCTTAAAAACTTTTTGATCAGATGAGTAAAAGAGTTTCTGGAGTTCTTGGTCCAGTACAATTTATCCAAGAACCTCCACCCCCAGGTGTTCCTTGCTGTTCAGAGCCAAAATTTCCTTCTTTGTGACTAACCTGTGAAGCAGGCTACTCTTTTTCCACTAGCTCTTATATAGAAAATTCTCCTCCTGTTAAATGATGTGGAAGAGTTCATTTAGGAGCTTAATGAAACTTTTGATATTCCCTCAGATATGAGACTTCCAAATGACAAAGCTACCAGTTATTTCAATGGCAAGGAACTATGTGCTATCTCTCTGTAGACCTTAAATTAGAACTTGGCATAGAAGAAAACTTCTGGCGCATCACTTTCTGGAAAGGTTGGCTATACTCAACTGAAATAAAGTAGGCCTAGTGGATGTGACTAATTCATTTTGCCTATGCTTATCCAGTAATGTACACATATAAAATCTTACCTTTGGTAGTGATGAATCCTCTAGTTTTCTCCCAGTCAACTTTCTAGCCACCATTTGGATAACAGAGGGGAGTCAATACTATTGAGCACACACTGGGTCTGACATTCCTGTGATGCAGAGGCACAGAGTTATATTTAGGAAGGGAACTTACTCATTGCCATGGTTTGCAAGGTAGGGAAATAATAAGAGAACCTCTTCTTTTCCCCAGATTGATCAATTCTTAGCCTTATCCTATGACTCTTGTCTTTCTGATCTTCCGGTACAAGCTACTATAACCCAGTTGTTTGAAGTCCCTCTCTTATTCCAAGGCCTTTCTTAATATTATAGATTGAATTCTGACTCAGAGAAGTCAAGTATTCCAGGAAACCTAGAGGCAACTGAAACAATTGATGGGAACCCACTTTCATCTAAACCAATGACTCATGAGGCAATCTCCTGAAAGACTGAGCTGAAAAAAAGTCCAAATAATGTGAAGTGGTCAGAACATAACCTGCTTCCTCATTTTTCTAATAATTTTAGAGAATGTTGCTCAATAGTTTATCCATCATATGGGAATGAAGAAAAATCAAATTTTGCTCTCAGAACTGCCAAGTTAAGGCTAGTTAGATATTGTATTCAACTATAGCCTCAAACAAAAGATCCTTCACAGATAACAAGACTGTTTGAATATTTTTTATGGTAGAAGAATTGACTCTACATGGACTATTTAATCATGTTATCAAGTGAAGTCTGACAGTCCCAGTTTCAGGCACATTGATCTACTTCACTTGACAGGAGATTATAACCCTACAAAACCTAAAATAAATTTAGGGTTCTGGAAAAAAGACCCAGAAAAGAGGTTTGATCTAGTCTTCTACCTCCTTCAATTGGAGCCTTAACAAAAGACAAGTAACCAGTTTTCAGTTTTGTGTTACACTGTTGGAAGTTTTTCTTTAGGTTTCCTTTTGAGAATACCTCTAGCCTACTTATGGAATACTGGAGCTGGACATGTATTTAATAACCTGAATATGTAGTTTCCTTTTCTTCATATATCCAGAATTAATGAGACCCTTTGTCAGTGGAAGTGACACATCCCAGATCGCTAGGAAAGTACCATTGCATGGGCTATGTTGTCCTCTTCTCTAGGCCTGTGTGTAATTGTCATGCGACTGAGATTTTATGCATAAAATAGTGCAGACCTTCATTTGGCCTTCTATGATATGGATCAATATATTGAATAATAATTCATATTTTCATAGTGCTTTGATGTTTACAAAAACTGGCAAATGATAGTTCACTCGATCCTAATAACAAATGTTTAAACATGGTGTTATTATTGTCCTCACTTTAGAAATGAGAAAACTATATCTCTGTGTAATTAAATGACTTAATCTGGTTCCTACAGCCATTGTCAGAAACAAGACCGCAACTTTTGGCATTCTTCACTCAAATTCTAGTGTCCATTCACTATAAAATAGTTCCTCTCACATATGCTTTCTCAGTAATTATTCAAGATATGGATATGGATAGAGTAATACATTGTCTCTCTCTCTCTCTATATATATGTATATATATATATGTGTGTGTGTGTGTGTGTGTGTGTATTTGTGTTTGTGTGTGTGTGTATAAAGTTTTCTGTTCCTGAGAATTTATGACACATGTAATAATAATTTTATATTATATTTGTATCTATATAGATACAAAGAGTTTATAATGTTATGAGATATCTTAAAAAAAATAACAAAAGTAATTTATTGCTCTTTAAAGGTATTCATCCTTGTCATTCAGTAGGTCCAGCTCAGAGTAAAAGCTGAAAATTAATTCCTTGAAAAAATAATTTTTCTCCTTTAGTGCCTTAGAATGGATTGGTTTTATTTAATATTTTATTTACCCCACGTACATGTAAAAATAATTTTAACAATCATTTTTAAAATTTTGATTTCCAAATTCTCTCCCTTCTTCCTTCTCCACACCCTCTTATAGAGAAAGCAAAAAATTCCATATAACTTACGTATGTCTTGTCATGCAAAACACATCCATAATAATCATGTTGTGAAAGAAAACACAGACAAAAAACTCAAGAAAAATAAAATTTAAAAAAGTATGCTTTATTCTGTATTGAAACACTATAAATTATTTCTCTGGAGATGGAAAACATTTCTCACCTATGTCATTCCGAGTCATCTTGGATCATTATATTGATGAGAATGGTTAAGTCATTCATAGTAGATCATCTAGTTGCTGCTTTGTACATAGTGCATTTCACTTTTCATGAGCACATGTAACTCTGTTCAAGTTTTTCTGAGGACATATGAATCATCATTTCTTATAGTACAATAATTCCAACACAATCATATACCACAACTTGTTCAGTGATAACTCAATCTTCGGTTATCTTCTCAATTTCTATTTTCCCCCAGAAACGAGCTGTTATGATTATACATATAGGTTTTTTTTCCTTTTTTGTTTAAATCTCTTTTGGGATACAGATCTAGTGGTGGAATTGCTAGATCAAAGGATATGCATGGTTTTATAGCCCTTGGGAATAGTTCCAAGTTCTTCTACACAATGGTTGAGTCAGTTCACAGCTCTACCAACAATGCATTAATGTCTCATTTTCCCCACATGCAGCATTTGTCATTTGCCCTTTCTGTCCCATTAGCCAAACTAATAGGTATGAAATAGTACTTCAGAATTATTTTTATTTATATTTTTCCAATCAATAGCAAATTAGAATATTTTTTCATATGGCTATAGATAGTTTTGGTTACATCATCTGAAAACTGATCATATCTTTTGATCATTTATCATTTCAGGAATGGCTCTTATTTTTACAAATTTGATTCAATTCTCCATGTTTGAGAAATGAAACCTGCTTCCCCCACCCCAGTCTTTTAAAAATTAATTAATTTTTTTGGTTTTCAGCATTCACTTACACAAGATTTTGAATTCCAAATTTTCTCCCCATCTCTCGCCTTCACTCACCCGAAAGCATCCTGTATTCCAATCACCCTTGCCCTCACTTTTATCACACTCCTCCCTTCTCTCATCACTTTCCCCTATATTTCCTTAGGTCTAGATAGATCTCTATACCTAATTTCCTCTATATCTTATTTCCCCGTTTCATGTAAAAACAATTTTTAGCATTTGTTTATAAAACTTTGAGTTCCAACTTCTCTCCCTTCCTCCCTCCCCCAGCCATATTCCCTGAGAAGGCAAGCCATTCTATATAGGTTATACATGAGTTCTCATGCAAAACACTTCCATAGCAGTCATGATGTGAAAGACTAACTATATTTACCTCCACCCTATCCTGCCCTGCATTTATTCTATTCTCTCTTTTTGACCCAATCCCTACTCAAAAGTGTTTACTTCTAAGTACGCCCCCTTCGCATTTGCCCCCTGCTCATCCCCATCCCCCCTACTTTTCTACAGTGTAAGATAGATTTTCATACCAAATTGAGAGTACATGTTATTACATCCTTAAGTAATTTCTGATGAGAGTAAGGTTCACTCTTTACCTCTCACCTTCCCCCTCTTCCCCTTCATTGAAAGAGTTTTTCTTTCCTCTTTTGTATGAGAGATAATTTACCCCATTTTATTTCTGTCTTTCTCCTCCCAATATATTCCTCTCTCATCCCTTAATTTCATTATTTAGATATCATTTAGATATCATCCCTTCATGTTCAACACACCATGTACATATATATGTGTGTGTATATATATTTCTACAACTACCCTAATACTGATAAAAGTCTCAAGAATGACAAATATTATCTTTCCATATAGGAATATAAACAGTTCAATTTAGCAAGACCTTTATGATTTCTCTTTCCTGTTTACCTTTCCATGCTTCTCCTGATTCTTGTGTTTGAAAGTCAATTATCTGTTCAGCTCTGGTCTTTTCAGCAAGAATGCTTGGAAGTTCTCTATTTCATTGAATGATCATTTTTCCCTCTGAAGTATTATATTCAGTTTTGCTGGGAAGGTGATTCTCGGTTTTAATCCTAGCTTCCTTTACCTCTGGAATATCATATTCCAAGCCCTGGAATCTTTTAATGTTGAAGCTACTAGATCTTGTGATATCCTAATTGTGTTACCACAACATCAGAATTGTTTCTTTCTAACTACTTTCAATGTTTCCTCTTTGATCTGGGAGCTCTGGAATTTGGCTACAATATTTCTAGTTTTCCTTTTGGAATCTCTTTCAGGAGGTGATCAGTGGATTCTTTTAATATCTATTTTACCCTCTGATTCTACAGACAATTTTCTTTGAAAGATGATGTCTGGGCTCTTTTTTGGATCATGGCTTTCAGGTAGTCATGTAATTTTTAGATTCTCTCTCCTGGATCTATTTTCCAGGTCAGTTGTTTTCCAGTGAGATATTTCATATTGTCTGCTATTTTTTTAATTTCTTTGGCTTTGTTTTATAATTTCTTGATGTTTTATAAAGTCATTAACTTCCATCTGCTCCATTCTTATCTTTAAGGAATTATTTTCTTCAGTAAGTTTTTGATCTTCATTTTCCATCTGACCAGTTCTGCTTTTTAAGATATTCTTCTCCTTGTTGGATTTTTTGGATTTCTTTTGCCATTTAGTTTATTTTTAAGATGTTATTTTCTTCAGCATTTTGGGGGGCTCCTTTAGTGAGCAGTTGACTCATTTTCAATGATTTTCTTGCATCTCTCATTTCTCTTCCCAGCTTTTCCTCTACTTCTCTTACTTGATTTTCAAAGTCTTTTTTGAGCTCTTCCATGGCCTGAAACCAATTCATATTTTTCTTGGAGGCTTTGGATGTAGGAGATTTCACGTTGCTGTCTTCTTTCATTTGCATATTTTTGTCTTCCTTGTCACTAAAATAAGATTCTATAGTCTGATTCTTTTTCTGATTTTTCCTCATTTCCTCAGCCATTTACTTCACTTTTAAGCTCTTTCTCAAGGTAGTTCTCTGTTTCCGGTGCTGATGGGGGTTGCACTGTCAGCTGCTTGATTCCCCACAAACTGTGGGCCTAGAACTCCAGAAACAGCTACTGCCACTGTCTCTGCTTCTGCTATGGCTGTCAAAAGCTCCTCCACCTCTGCTGCCCTAGGGCTTGAGCTGAATAACTCTATTCTCTCCCATAGGTCCAACAGTATTTTTTTTCCACTGATCTTCCAATTTGTTCTCCATGTTTTGGCATTGTGAAATCAGGAAACTGTCACAGATGCCTGACATTCAGTTCCCTCCTCCCCCAGGCTGCCTCAAGTCCTGTATGTGCAGGCAAGGCCCATGCTAGACTGTGCTCTGCTCCCAGCATAGTGAGATAGGTGATTTCCATTGACCTTCCAGTCTTTTCTGAGCTGGAGATTTGCTTCACTCTGTGGGTTCTACAGCTCCAGAATTTGTTTAGAGTCAATTTTACAGGTATTTGACTGGGTTTTGGGGGAAAGTTGTAGCAAGTCCCTGCTTCTACTCTGCATCTTGGGTCCTTAATGACATGATGCTTTTAGAGCAGAGAAACTTGCTTCAATTTTTTTTCACAATTACAATTAATTTTTATTTCTCTTCATAGTGTTCCCATTTTTATTCTATTCTCTCTCTTTTCACTCTGTCCCTCCTCAAAAATATTTTGCTTATATCTATATCCTCACCCAATCTGCCATCCCTTCTATCCCTCTTTCTCTTTTCTGTTTCCCCTCCTAAAAGAGATTTCTATACCCAGTTGAATATCTATATTGTTCTCCTTTTGAGCCTATTCTTATGAGAACAAATTTCATTAACTCCCTTTCCCCACCACTTCCCCTTAACTGCAAAACATTTTTCTTGTCTTTTATGTGAGATAGTTTACCCCATTCTACCCCTTTCCCTTTTCCCCAATACATGCCTCTCTTATCCCTTAATTTAATTTTGTTTCTTTAGACATCATTCTTGATATTCAACACACTGGGCATCTGTGCTTGTAAAAGAGTTCAACTCTATATTATGATCTCCTTCTCCTCCTGGTGACATGGAGATAAAAGGTCCATGATATGTTATAGCTATGATTGCTATAGCATGATAGTCCTCTGTTTCACTTGACCAGAAAGCAACAAAGGGAAAGAAAGGACAGAATATGTGCAACAGGGGAGTGAGGGAAGAGGTTACTATGTGGCAGTTCACTATACCTGAGGGAAAAAGCCCATCATTTAACAGTGTCATGTCCTATCCCCTCAGAAGTTACTTGGGGCAGTGACCTAGTCTGGTTAACTATTAACTTCCCAACTTTATGAAAGTTTAAATCTAACCTCCAGGAAAATCATCTTGAGTGGGGAGGGAATCAGAAAGGGAGCATTAGAAGAGAATAAGGGGGAAAAATTAAATTATAAATGATCTCAGGAGGAAGAAAATAAACACTCTTAGCATAAGAAGATAAACCAAGGGGTAAGACACTAACAGCAGAAGAAAATAGTAAGATCATGCATCTTTGAATACAAATTGTAAAACAAAGAAAAATGATTTAGCATCTAATGAGGGAGAGAACTTTAGGTTTTAAGGAGAGCATGGAACCCCATTATGATGTTTTACAGTGATTTAAAAGAGATTGTTAGAGCAGGCTGTGTAGCCTGAACAGCAGCAATAACAACAACCACTACCATCGCCACATAGAATAGGAAACTTGAATCTGCTGTGACAACTCTTGCCAAATAAACAAAAGGGAGGATAACTTCTGAGGAACGCAAATATATAGAAATGAAGGGAAATATGGAAGAAGAACAAAAAGCGATACTATCCATAGAATCAAAACACACTAATCTTGAAGACAGGATGTATAGACAAATAAGGATTATACGTGTCCCAGAAAAACACAATACAAAAAAAATCTGAAAATTATAATCAAAGAAATAATACAAGAAAATATTCAAGAATTTTTAACACAAAAAGCTGTGAATGAAAGAAATATATAGATCACTTCTAGAAATGCACATTCACTCACTCACACACACACACACTCACACACACACACACACACACACTCTCCCCAACCCCCACACAAACACCTGCAAAATCCAAGGCATGTTTAAACTTAACATGGTTTTTGAGAAATAACAAATTCTGCAAGTGATAGGGAGAAAGATCTTCAAATACAAAGGAGTCGGAAAACAGAGGAAGAAATGGAATAATGCTTTCCAAAGAGCAATGAATCTACAGAGGTAGCCTAGAGTGAAATCTGGGCCTAGTTATGAATTTTAAAAAAAGATGGATATCAAATAATAAAGCAGCATTCAAAACATTTGAGAAAGCAAATCATACTTGAAGAAGTTATTTGCTCCTCAAACACCAAGGAAATATAGGAAATGAGCAATGGAGGACAGCAACAATAACAACAAAATATGGAGAGATGGTTACCTGTCTTTTTTTTTCTAAATGTAAACAAGGAAAAAAGAGTGAAAACAAAAGTCAGATATAAATAATGGTGGAGAATAAGCCCTGAAACCTCATGGACTAAATCTCACAATACTGTGTTTGTAAATGAATCACTATTTTTTTGTGTGTCTAAATTACAAAATGATAGGATGTCTTTAAAAAGGAGGAGGGGGAGAAGAAAATAGAGATACATGATGTGCCCTGATCCAATCAAAAAGTAACGATGAAAGGAAAAATAACTACTGTATAATCTCTGAATAATAAAAGAATAGAGGAGAAAGTCTGAGGGAGAAAAAGGATTGATAAAGAGTCCACATAAAGGAAAACTTTGTCTTAATGGAAGGAGAGGGTACCCAATGATTGCTTTAAACAAAAAGAGGTATATCATTTTAAAGGAAATGGAGACCTTAAAATAGGTTTTAACTGGTCAAATTTACCATTATTTATTGTCATCTTTGCTAATTTTCTAAGTATGATGTGAAACTTGACTATGATTTTGATTTTCATTATTATTATCATTTTCATTATTTGGAAAATTATTTTAATATTAATAAATTAATATTTTAATTATATTATTTAATATAATAATTTTAATTTATTTAATAATTAATTATTTTAATAATAATTATTATTATTTTAATAATTTAAAATTATTTATAATTTAGAGTTCTTTTATAAACTGTCCTTACCCTTTGATCATTTAACTATTGAGGTATGGTTCTTCATTATATATTGGAATTCCCTAGGTATTTTGTGTAATAAAACTTCATCAGACATATTTCATACAAAGATTTTTTCCTCTGAGAAAACTGCTTTAGCAGGGTCAGAGTCAAGATGGTGAACCAGAAAGATGCACATACTCTAGCTCTTCCCCCATAGCCCATAAAATACCTATGGAAAATGATTCTCAACAAATTCTAGAGCAGCAGAAGCCATGGAGTGAAGGAGATTTCCAGCCAGGGGTGGCCTGGAGGGATGACAGGAAGGGTCTATCCCACAGGACACTGAGTAGGGTGGAGCCCAGCCCTGGGTCCACAGCACCAGGAGGAAAAGGACTGGAGCAGGCCTCTGGGGTGGTATCCCCAGTGGGAAGGGTCTCAGATCCCTCAACCCACAGGCACCAAGGAAGGCTTTGAGGGTAAGAGGGCTTTCCTGGCTGGGTAAGAGGGGAGCGGGGTCCCCTCAAGGATGGGCCCCAGGTGGATGTGGCTGTAGCTGTGTCCATCTGTGGGGGAGTTGAGCAACTGATCTGAATCTCAGCCCTGAGCACGGTGCTGAGGTGAGGAGGAGCAATAGAACCATTTTCTTGACAAAGTATTCAGAAGTCAAGTAACTGGCTGGGAAAATGTCCAAAAAAAGGGGAAAAAATAAGAACATAGAAGGCTACTTCCTTGGTGAAGAGATATTTCCTTCCATCCTTTCAGATGAGGAAGAGCAACACATATTGTCAGAGAAAAGCAAGACTTCTGTATCCAGTACCTCCAAAATGAATATGCAGTGGGCTCAGGCCATGGAACAGTTTGAAAAGTGAGCCAATAACTTGGTAAAGGACATTCAAAAAATGCTGAAGAAAGTAAGACCTTTAAAAATAGGCTAATACAATAGGAAAAAGAGGTCCAAAAAGCCAATGAGGAGAAGAATTAGCCAAATAGAAAAGGAGGTTCAAAAGCTCATTGACGAAAATATTTCTTTAAAAATGAGAGTGTAGATGAGGGAAGCTAATGACTTTATGATAAACCCAGAAATTACAAAACAAAACCAACAGAATGAAAAAATAGAAGATAATGTGAAATATCTCATTGGAAAAACAACTGAACTGGAAAATAGATCCAGGAGAGACAATTTAAAAATTATGGGACTACCTGAAAACCATGATCAAAAAAAGAGCCTAGACATTATCTTTCATGAAATTATCAAGGAAAACTGCCCTGATGTTCTTAGAACCAGAGGGCAAAATAAATAGTGAAAGAATCAACTGATCACCTCCTGAAAGAGAACTGAGAAGAGAAACTCCTAGGAATATTGTGGCCAAATTTCAGAGTTCCCAGGTCAAGAAGAAAATATTGAAAGCAACTAGGAACAATTTGAATATTGTAGCAATATAATCAGGATAACACAAGACCTGGCAGCTTGTGCACTAAGGGATTAAAGGGCTTGGAATAGGGTATTCCAGAAGTCAAAGGAAGTGGAATTAAAAGAATCACCTACCCAACAAAACTGAGTAGAATACTTCAAGGGAAAAAGTGGTCGTTCAATGTTACAGAGAACTTTCAAGCATTCTTGATGAAAAGACCAAAACTGAAGAGGAAATTTGACTTTCCAGCCCAAGAATGAAGAGAAGCATGAAAAGGTAAACAGGAAAGAGAAATCACAAGGGACTTACTAAAGCTGAACTGTTTACATTCCTACATGGAAAGATAATATTTGTAACTCTTGAGACTTTTCTCAGTATTTGGGTAAGTGGAGGGATTATACACACACACACACACACACACACAGACTGAGAACACAGGTTGAGTTGAATCAATGATATCTATAAAAATAAAATTATGAGGTGAGAGAGGAATGTATTGGGAGGAGAAAGGGAGAAATGGAATGGAGCAAGTTATCACGCATAAAAGAGTTAAGAAAAAGCTTTTTCAATGGAGGAGAAAAGGGAGGAGGTGAGAGAGGAAAAGTGAAGCTTACTCTCTTTACATATACCTTAAGGAGGGAATAACATGCTCACTAAATTTGGTATGAAAATCTATTTTACACTACAGGAAAGTAGGGGAGAAGGGGACAAGTGGGGTGAGGGGGATGATAGAAGGAAGGGCAAATGAGAAAAGGGAATAACTAGAAGTAAATACTTTTGGGAAGGGACAAGGTCAAATGAGAGAATAGAATAAAGGAGGGACAGGGTAGGATGGAGGGAATGGAGTTAGTCTTACACAACATGACTATTATGGAAGTCTTTTGCAAAACAACACATATATAGACTGAATTGAATTGCTTGTCTTCTCAGTGGGGATGGGTGGGGAGGGAAGAAGGGAGAGAAGTTGGAATTCAAAGTATTAGAAATGAATGTTGAGAATTGTTGCATATAACTTGGAAATAAGAAATACATGTATTTCTGGGTATAGATGGGGTATAGAAATCTATCTTGCCTTACAAGAAAAGAGAGAAGATGGGGATAAGGGAAGGGTGGGGTGTGATAGAAGGGAAGGCACATTGAGGGAATAAGGAATCAGAATGCAATGTGTTATGGAGTGCGGGGAGGGGAGAGATGGGGAGAAAAATTGGAACTGAAAGTTTTGTGGAAATGAATGTTGTAATCTAAAAATAAATAAAAAAAGATGACAACTTCATTTCTTTCTCTAGTTGTATTAATTTTACTTCAAAGCTATCCAATTTCGTATGACTGAAAATTTCTCTGTTATCTTTTACGTTCATCTCTATGCTTTGGTTAGGAATTTATGCTCCAGCCATAATTGTAAAAGACACCTAATTTTGACTAATGCTGAAACATACCTGCATTCCAGGCATAAATGCAGTCTAGTCAATCTGGTCAATTATATGTATATGTGTATGTACATACACATAAATAAATATTTCTGTAGTCTCTTTCTAGTGCTTTATTCATTTTTTCAAAAAAATTATATTCATTAGAAATAATGGTTAATATTTTTCTTTATCTTTGTTTTAAATATCAGAATATTTGCTAGTAGAAGTAATTTGGTATGGTGATTTCTTTCTATATTTTTGGAAGACTTTGTGTAGCACAAGAGATTAAGTTTTTAAAAAATATTGATAGAATTCATTTATAAATCTACATTTTATATTTGTTTTTCCTCAGGAGTTCATTTTAACCTTATTCAATTTTTTTAAGATTGAGTGACTTAATTAATTGATCTCATGATCTATTAATATGAATATTTTAAAATAACTATTGATCGATTTAAAAAAGCATTTAGTCTAATTATCATGTAATGTAGTTTAATTTTATTGAAAATATACTTGATTGTTTTCAATCTTCTTAGGTAGCTGTGAATTTGCCTTTCTTGTTCTTAAATTTTAGAATTTTTTGTTTCCCTTTTATCACTGTGATCTAGTTAACTAATGGCTTGTCTAACTTTTCTCATTCTTTTAACACTTTCAAAATTATTTATCAACTCAGCAAACTTTTAGATTATATCTTTCATTTTCAACATTTTAAAAAATATTTTTAATGACTACTAATTTGTCGATATTTTAAAGGTTTTTGCCAGGCTGTGTGAATTTTTTCCTTTTTAAAATATGTTGAGGAATAAAAACAATCTTTTCTTAAAATATTCAATGATAAAGTAAGTGATATTTCTGAAAACATTAATATGTTGACTCATCATTTTTTAAAATACTTTAAATTTTCAAATATTTAATTTTTCTTTAATTCATCTATTCTTTGGAAGTACATTTTATGTTCTCCATTTAATTTTGAATATTTTTCCAAACACTCATGAATATGTTTTAGTATTTGCTTAATAATATTGTTTTGCATCGTAATCCATTCTACCTCTTATCTAAATTTTATTGACAAACTCTTCACTGTCATTTTCATCATTGTGATTGTTATTGTATTATACCTCTCTAAAATGGAGATAAATCATGGCGTGGTATGAATATTGTTGAATTCTAAAGTCTTTATTTTTCTCCTATCAGTTTGTCAGTTGTAATTTAAACTAGATTGAACTAATGTGTAATGCCTTTTTCACTGTACTCACGCAATATTGTTTCTCCTTTAACCAGAGAATTCTGGGTTTTGGCAATGAATTTCACAGGATTTTAAATCTGGGAATTTTCTCTGAAGTGTATTAATAGATCTCTGTTTTTACTTTGCCATCTTCCAAAATATCTGGGTGCTTCTTCTTTTGTGATTTCTAGAAATATGCTTTTAAGGCTTTTACTTATTTTTTTCTGGAATCCTTATGATTCCTAAATTAACTCTTTGAATCATGTTTCCTAGTCTTTTGTACTAGTGCATACAATTCATGTTCTTCCAAACATACTGCTCAATTTTGGCTCAATTTTTTTCTTTGTTCTATCATTTCATTTTGAATTCTACTTCTCTGAATGTTTTAGTTACAAATTATTAACTTGTTAATCTTTTGTTTAAAGATATTTATTCTTCCAAGCTTTTCATTAGAAGCTCTAATTTTACTCCTCATCCTTCTATTCATTTTGATTTCTTAGTCTTTCAAATGACTCTTGGAATCTTTGTGCCAGTCATAACAAATTTTCGTGGGTTGTTCTCTTACCTGAGACTGTATGTTAGTAATGGTAGAATAATCATAGAATTCTCATAGAATTTTATCCAGGGATTCTCTTAGTTTATAATACATCTTCACTGTATTAAGGATTTTCCTGTGTTTTCTCATTTCCTCAGTCTCTCTGTTTTTCTATCCCTAATCATACACAGTGGAGATTAAGCTTTTGAATATTTTTTTTTCTTTAGAGGGTAGAGAGCTCTGAATGAATTTTTTCTTGTCAGTAGAGAACTTGGCTTTCCTAAGTATGACTAGACAAGATTTGATCTTCTTATTGTTACTTCCAAACGTGTCTCTTCAACAGTTGCTAATATCATGGCCATATAAAGCCTTTAAACCTGAGTCAGTCTTCATATCAGAGTGAGAGTAGGAAATAAGGAATCAGTAAAAGTCATTCAGAGATATAGCTCAGTTTTTAGCAAAGAATCCTTAGTGTACACCATGGAATCCTCATTATTAAAAATGAAAACATCAACCCTCAGGGTGAGGTCCTCTGTCTTTTGGTGACAGACCCTCAGGTTTTATTACAGGGTTTTCAACCCTAGATGAAGAGATCTCAACAATAAGCTACCCCTCATCATGGATCCCTCATCCTTAAACCCTAAGCATACTTCACTTAGCTCTCAGCAAGAACCCTGCCCAATTTGAATGATTCACACAGAGGAATGGTGATGACACAGTTTTTCCTTTCTTCCTGTAAAGATTTTAAAATATTACCTTTAAGTTATGTTACTTATTATGTATGGAAGACATTTTTTGGTTAGTTTTTAACATATTAATATGACCATAGGACTTTATAAGTGACATGTTAAAAATTTGAAGAGCATTCCTGAGGCCTTGCAATAGAGGGGTGCATCAGATGTTTTGTACACATGCAGTGGAGCAGAAATGATTGTTTAAGCCTAACTGGACTGGCCCAACCTTTATTAGAAATCCATGTTACATATGAGGGAATGGAGACATGAATGGCCTAGGGGACTCCATAAAATACTTTCAGTAGCTTCACCATGATAGTCTAGGTTATTTTTCCTATAGTCTTGCGTATCGCTCTATTTGGCTTGGATTGTTGTTACTGTATTGGGCAGAAGTCAGTAAAAGACTCAGGCTTTCTGTGTTTTCAACAAGGAAAAGGAAAGGGAGATATTGAGTATCCTCTGCTTGTGAGGTCCTCCAGTATTTGGAAACTATGGCTTAGGTGGTATATTGAGAGGGAAATCTAAGTAATGATTTACATATTCAATTCAGAGAAAAACATCCAATTATTTATAATTTAAGAAAATTCCCTAATGGTGAGAGTTTACTTGAAAGAATGTGGGCATCAAGATTTGTCAGTAACAAACCTGGAATCAGGAAGTTCATAATTTCATAGCCATGCCAGAAACTTGCTCTTCATCATCATACAGATGATGAACATGTATATCACTCTGAGTCTATAAGAGTACCCCAAACCTGCAATTGCACCATAACAGAGAACTGGTGCAGCACAGGAAAAGTGAGTATGATTATTTACCAGAGTAAGAGGAAGGATATTCTGCCATACTACCCTTGGACCTACCAGTTAATACAACCAACATTGGATTCTTGATCTCACTTTATTTTTAATGATATTCATCAAATGTACACCCGTTGTTATACAAAAAAAAAAAATCGGCAGTAGATTTCTGTTGTGTACATCCTAAGAAGCAACACTGATGAGCTAATACTTATTTTGATACAGTGAATTTTCCTAGTAACATCTTTTGGTGCTTCAATCCCTATTCATATACTTCCTGTGCTTTAGTTCACCTAACACCATAGTATTTGTGGGACCTATAGAAATGCTCATTATTTCACTGCTGAATGTAGACTGAACTGCCTCACCAAATAAGCATTGCTAATTTGGGGGTTGGACCAGATCTAAGATTAGAGAAACAGGTAAATTCTCAGAGAAAATGGCACAGCAGAATCTATGGTACCATGGATAAATTGATAAAGCCATTGTCCAAACTTATCTATGATATAGTCTTGATCTACCTTTCTCTAAGTATCTTTAGATAAATTCTCATTTTTTCTGATGTATAGAATTTTATCAGCAACTTCATTATACTTATGCATCCATTATAATATTCAAAGAAGGGGAGAGGACAACAACCCACACCCATATCTTGGCAGGATAAAGAACATGGGGAAAATGCCTCCAAAATGAAAAGAAAGTAAGTGGGTGGTTTGTAGTTAGAATGATTCTTGCTGTTGCAAGACTGAAAATCATTACATAAAGAATGAAAAAAAAAATTTATTAAATGAAGTTGACATCTTTGAGATAGATATATGTTTTAAAAGACTGACATCTATAGCAAATTGGCACTGAGCATGGGTGAATTCAATTTAATTTCAACACAACTTTTGAAGCAAATGTGCTTTAAAACTAAGAAAATAAATGCCATGTTAAATTCAGAGTGAGTTTTTACAGCTGAGTGTAGGAATGGAAATTGCAGTTCACTCTTAATTATAGAGCTGCAAAAACGATGCTGTAATTAGAGATGCAAAAGCTTGTCTGGCGACAAATCCTCTTTATAGTTTGAAGCAGTGTAAATCCTATTGAGAGTATCTGATGCAAGTTACATCAAAGTGTTTAAAAGGCATACACTAATTTGATAATATTTGTAAGGCACATTGAAGGGGACAACTGAAAACTGCTGTTATTTTCATTACTGTTTTATTATTGTTTTAGTATCTAATAGCCAACTTTATCTGTGTTCGAATTTCCATTGTCAGAAGCCATGTACTCCACAAGTCCAGTGACTCTTCCATTTCTCTCTTTCCCATAGTTCTTGTGTATACTTTGCCTTTTTAAGAGCTCACAAATAAGTAAAAGTATGAATAAAGGAGAAGATATTTGTGTTGGCTTTCTTTGGGTGGGATGTGAGTATGGGAAATCCATTTCCATTTTTTAGACTAGGAAATATATGCTAAATGGATCAAGTCAAGAAATACTTATTAAATGCTTGCTATTTTCCAGGCTTGTGCTATGGGTGGTAGGATAAAATCCTTTAAAATTAATTTTTGGCCAACAAAAGTTACATTGATCAAAAAGGAAGGCCCAAGGTAATACTAGAAGTTGGTGGTTACTATGATTTCATAGAATTGAAGTTCCTTGTTTTCTAAGTCAATTCAGCCTTGCTCCATAAGTCAGATTTCTCAAGCTAGCGTAACTAGACCTACTGATAGCTCCCAGTTTTTCCTGGTATCTTCCCAAGTCAGATGTTGCCTCTATTTACTGTCTCACTTTCCATCTCTTCTTTCTCTCTGTCTTTCTCTCTCTCACCCACTTCCTCCTCCCTTCTCTCCTTTTCTTTCATCTTCTTTCCTCTTCATAGAAAAAGTGAAATTTGACTCCCTGCACAAGTTCCTTGCGTATTGAGCCCCTACTGCATAAATCATAAAACTACAGGAAAATTAAAATTAGTTGTTAATTGTGAAAATATTATACACTCCTTGGCATAAGTCACCAATGAACCCCAGAACCTTCAATTTGAGCAAACCCATGGAAGGCAAGGAAAGTAGCTTGAAAATTTAGTATAAATACTTATTTTTCAGTGCATGGCTTGCTCAATAAAGGAAGGAATAAGCATAAGCCTAGCCTCATAAAATTAAGTGGGCACAATGATTCTGCTTGCTTAGAGTGGCCTCTCTGGGAGGCCCATTACCCCCAAAACTTGTCCTTATTGGATCCTGAACAGGGTGACTCCTCCTTGAATCTCATGGTGTTATTTGGATTCACACTCCCAAACCTTTAGTTCATGAATTTGCATGGATGTATTTACTTTTAATAGTAAGATAGTTGACAAGATTAGTTCAAAGCAAAGGTATTTATTAAGATGTCATAGCAAGGGCAAAAAAATTTTACTCCTTGCCCCTGGGCCATACTGCATATGTATGCATGTATGTATGTGTATATGTATGTATATAAATATGTTCACATGTATATGCATAGGTATACATATACACATATATACCTGTGCGGGTATATGCATGCACATGTATACCTACACACATAAGTATGTATATATTATGTCTGTCAATATGCCTGTTTGTATGCACACAAATTTTCTATGTGTATATGTGTATGTATGTATGTATGTATGTATATACGTATGCATAGCTAGATGGTGCAGTAAATAGAGTTCTGATCTTGGAATCAGGAAAACTTTCTTCCTCAGTTCAAATCTGGCCTCAGATATTTGCTGTGTGACCATGTAGCCCTACTTGCCTCAGTTTTCTCATCTGTAAACTGAGCTGAAGAATGAAATAGCAACATACTACAACATCTTTTCCAAGAAAACCCCCAATTGGGTCACAAAGAGTCAAACATGACTGAAAAATGACTCAACACAGCACACATACACACGAAGGAAGAATAAATACAGAGTACCCTGGTTGTGAGACAAGCATGTAGGAAGTATATGTGGCCCAGGCAACTCATGTGCCTGGTACTGTAGAGTTCTGATAGACTTTCCCTTCACAGGGTAACCTCATACTCCTCCCCTGAGGAAGAACATCTCTTCTGGACAGTTCACTCATCTGGAGTACCTGGGTCTTCTCCCCACAATTAGACTGTCAGTACTACCTCTCTCTTGCATCCATAGTCAGTTTTCTTTTTGATGGCTGTGGTCACGCTCATTCAAGATATCACATGTCCACCATCACTGTGTCTGTCTCTTTTCTGTGTTATGCTGAATATGGTGTTGCCTACCGGTTAAGTAGTTCTTCTTCAAAATATGATGGCTTACATTGAAAAGCAAGGGGAAGAAAAAATATTATGTAGCTTCCCGAACCCAATTCTTCTTGATAGGGATGTTTTTAGTCTTTAATAACCTATTGGTCAGATGTTGCTTTTCAAAGGCAAGCAGTTCTAGCCAGTTATACCATCTACAGGTCTGCTGCCTTTCAAATTCTATCAAAGAAACTGCTTCATACTTTCTAAAGGAATAATAGGGTATAGCCAAAGCTTTGTACCTCATGTAACATCTTCTTTCTTACCTGTCTTCCCCTTCTGTGATTTTATGAACAGGGTATGTTAAAGATAGTTAAGTAGGAATCAATTGGTCAGGGCATGACTATCCTCAACACACTGGTTTACTCTTTCATATGTATATATAGCAATGAAAACATAAAACTTTATATACACTATCACAGTATCTTCATTAATGAATATGATGCGCACTTTTTTTGTCAGAAACTTCATTGCTGGAGCTAGAAATTCCATAAGAGTTGAAGAGATTAATTTCTTAATGTCAGAAATTCCTGCACAAAAAACATTATTCAATATTAACTGAAATATCATTGATATAAAGAAACAGGGTAATTGAAACTCACTCGTTCCACACTCATATAAACAGGAGGAGTAAAATGCCTGATCTCAAGTGCTTTAACTCAAATATAAGAGGGTTTACATAGAACAGGAAACCACTGAACTCCTGGGGGCTTGTGTATATGTCAGCAGGATGGTAAAAAAACAATAACAAAAAACACAAAACCCCACCCCAAAACAAAGAAAACTAACACACACACCACAAAACAGAGAAGGAGCTTGGGTTGCCTAAGACAGGCCACAGTGACTTCTCATTTTTTTTTTTTTGTTTAAAAGTATAAGGAGATATTTTTTCCTATCTGAGTACAGGTTGATGAGAACACTTTTATTGAGTCATACAATGCAATCAGACAACACAGTTCTGTAAGACATAGGAAGTTTTTGCTTATTTGTTTAACACAGAGGTTTGAAAAGATCCAGAGTTTTGGACTCATTTTGCTTTTGAGGTCCCTAGTTATAATTTTCTTTAATGAAGACATGAAACCAAAATAGGACATCTAAAATTCAAGGGACATAATTTCAAGTTGTTTTTTTTCATAAGTGGTTTTCTAGCTTAATTTCCATTCAATAAAATGTAAGTGTCTACTTATGTGGAACATATCATACTATTCTTTTGTTCTGCTCAAAAGAATCAATTACGTAAAGAAAGAAACCCTAACTTTCATGTAGGGCTACATTTGAAGTTAAGTTTGGTAAGACCATTTAAACACTTCTATCCTATATTTAAATTAGTGAAAATTATTGAATACTAAATCTGAATATTTGTTTGGGCTAGAAGAATGGCCTAAAATGTTCTCCTTGATTCCCCTTTCTTTCTACTAATCATGACCCACTGAACACTATTGAGAAGAAAGATTAATTTCTAGTGGAAATGTATTTTTTAAACATATACACCACTGAAAAAGATAAGCTCTCCACAGACTTGCCTGACCATTCTTATCATCCTTGGAAGATTTTTAAAAGTCACCTTTTAGGCCTAAAAATTAGCCTTCTCTAAATTTAAATTAATGGCAGAGTGGTCTATCTGTTTATGCTTTTGCAAAACTGCTATGCTTGCAACAGCAAGACTGGCACAGATGATTAAGAGTTACATGTATAAAGCTTTATCTAACATTGGGATGTTTAAACTAAGAAATTAACACACATATGCATGTGCATAATTAATAATTGAATGCCCCCAAAGTTGTGTGTATATGGGTGTATATATCAAAAACCAAATTTGGAGAAAAATACTTTGATCTATGTATTCTAAAGTAGATCCATTAAGTAGTTTAAATATAGTGTGGAGACATAATTCAGGGTATGATATTGTGGCACCTCATAGTAGATATAACCTTGATATGGCATAGTATTGAATAAAGACGAAACACTTCAAAGTTAAATTTTGATGATGAATCTATTCATGATATTTTGATTAAGATAATCTTTTCATATGAGTTATATTTTAGCTCTTTGGGTGGAGTAAGTGACACTTCTTTTGTCTCTTCTGGGTAGTTTTATTTCTAATGGGTAATGAGGAATTAAATTATATATTTAGTAACATTTTCTATCCCCTCCCCATCCCTCTTCCTAAGTGGAACATCCTCTAAGGTTAATGAGAGCTTTGATGAGAGATAAAGTAGATGTGAGAAAATAGTTCCAGTTCTCATTATTCATAATGGCATTAGGACTTTTAATTATCCAAAATGAATGTTTAGAATAACCAGCAAGTAGATATCTCTAAATATTTCACATATGGTTACTTGAGATTTTATTTTAAGAACTTAATAAAAACAAAATAAATTTGACACATTTTGTGTTATGAATATATCAGTTAATATGAAGTTCTGCATGAAATAACAATGACAGTTTCATTAAACTTGTACCTATATGCAGAATTTATAACTGAGGATAGATATTCCAATTTACCAAATTAATTTTAGAATTTTTGCAATATATACTGAAGGCAAAGATTTATTATGAGCCTGATTGAAAACCTATTAGATTTTATAGGACAGCTAGGTAGCTCAGTCAACAGAGCATTGGACATCAAGTCACAAGCACCTGAGTTTTAATCTGGCCTCAAACACTTACTAGTTGTGTAATGATGGGCAAGTCATTTAACCTTGTTTGTCTCCATTTCCTCATCTGTAAAATAACAAAGCACTACAATCTCTTTGCAAAAAAAAAAAAAAAAATGGAGGCACAAAAGAGTGGATACAATTGAGAAATGACATCAAAAACAAAAGGCACCTTTGCATTTCCCAATCCTTACGCCTCCTGTGATTCAGAGAGACAAGATCACTTTCCCTACACTGGGAAAAGCAAAAAAAGGGAAATATTGTCAATGTAATGGAAACAATAGACACTACCAATAAGTAGGTAAAGATGGTACTTTGAGTTGTTATGGTAGATTTTGAGTGATATTGCTGTACCCTTTGGCACAGATTTTGTTGAAGGCTATGGGATAAAGGCATTTTTACTGAGAAGATAAATCAAGTAAAGTATTTATAAAACACCCTCCTGAGTTCTTGTCCTCTGAACATACACAAGGTCTCTGGGGAGAGTAGGTTCAAAATTACAGTATAAAGAGTAGCAAACTCATGAAGAGAAGGAAAATTTTGCATCTCCTGGACTTGAAAGTTTTTTTTTTCCTTCACAGAGTCCCTACTAAATTTGGGGAAATTAATGTCAGTGATAGACTCCCTTATTTAGCTGGTTTAGAACCTTGCAGGACACTGTACTAAATGATCAGTTAATCTACCACTGAGCTGGGTAAAGTGGGCCACTTGGTTATTTTCTGGCACCTCATTGTACTACTCCTGATACCAAGTTGGTTGAATTGTGCTACAGACCCATTTTCAGGGAAATTTCTAATGGATGTTTTGACATTTTTAATTTCACAAAATCATATCTAAGTCAATTCCATGTCTGGATACTTGTTCACCTGAAATTAGGAAAAAAAATAAACACAAGAAACAGAGGCCAGTTTCCCCCCTTATTCAGCATCTCAGAATAATCCTACTTCATTCACAAGCCTCTAGGAAAGAGAGATAGAGATGGTCCTCTCCAACCTTTTATTTCTTTTTTCCTGTGTGTGTATGTGAATGTGTGTTTTATTTTTATTTTTTAACATTTTATTTTCCCCCAGTTACAATACATGTAAAATTAATTTTTAGCAATCAACTTTAAGACTCTGCATTCCAAATTCTCTCCCTCCCTCTCTCCTCATGTCCCCTCAAATTTTCTCTTCAGCTCCCTTCTTTTCAATAAAAATTCTTGAAAGTCTTTGATCTCAATATCCATTTATTTAGTTGTGCTGGATAGGTGATTTTTGGTTGTAATCCTAGCTCCTTTGCCCGGTGGAATATCATATTCTGTGTTCTCTGATCCTTTAAAGTAGAAACTGTTAAATCTTTTGTTATTCTGACTGTGGTTCCATTATACTTGAATTGTTTCTTTCTGGCTGCTTGTAATATTTTCTCCTTGACCTCGGAATTTTGGAATTTGTCTATAATATTCCTGGCAATTTTTATTCTGGGGTCTATTTCAGAAAGTGATTGATGGATTCTTGTCATTTCTATTTTACCCTCTAGTTCTAGAATACCAGGACAGTTTTTTTTTAATTTTTATTTTTATTTATTTAACTTTTTACATTCATTTACACAAAATTTTGGGTTCCAAATTTTTCTCCCCTTTTCTCCCCTCCCCCCACCCCAACACACCTAGCAATCTAATTTTCCCTATCTCCAATCTGCCCTCTCTTCTGTCATCACTCCCTTCTCTTGTCCCCATCTACTCTTTTCTCCTGTAGGGCCAGATGACTTTCTATTCCTCATTATTGTATGTCTTATTTCCTAGTAGCAACAACAATACTAAACAGTTGTTCCTAAAACTTGAGTTCCAAATTTTCCCCATCCCTCCCTCCCCACCCATTCCCTTTGGGAAGGCAGGCAATTCAATATAGGCCCTATCTGTGTAGTTTTGCAAGTGACTTCCATAATAGTCATGTTGTGTAAGACTAACTGAATTACCCTCCATCCTATCCTGCCCCTCATTATTTCTATTCTGTCTTTTGATCCTGTCCCTCCCTGAGTGTTGACTTCAAATTTCTCCCTTCTCCCATTGCCCTCCCTTCCATCATCCCCCCCGCTTGCTAATCTCCTTTTCCCCCACTTTCCTGTACTGTAAGATAGGTTTTCCTACCCAAATGAGTGTGCATTTTATTCCTTCCTTTAGTGAAATGTGATGAGGGTAATCTGGTTTTATTTTTATTTTTATTTTTTTATTTGTCTCAGCTCTCCTCTTTTTCCCTCCACTAAAAGGTCTCCTGCTTGCCTCTTAAATGACATATAATTTACCTCATTCCATTTCACCCTCTTTCCTCCACCTACCTTTCTCACCATTTACCTTAATTTCTTTTAAGATATGGTCCCATCCTATTCAATTCACTCTGTGCTCTCTGTCTCTGTATGTGCGTGCATGTGTGTATATGTGTGTGTGCGTGCACGTGTGTACATGTGTGTGTGTGATCCCACCAACTACCCAGATACTGAAAAGTTTTAAGAGTTACTAATATTGTCTTTCCATGTAGGAATGTAAACAGTTCACTTTTGATAAGTCCTTTATGACTTCTCTTTGCTGTTTACT
The DNA here is from genome assembly GCA_023548195.1 of Bettongia penicillata ogilbyi. Lineage (NCBI taxonomy): Eukaryota > Metazoa > Chordata > Mammalia > Diprotodontia > Potoroidae > Bettongia > Bettongia penicillata. Next base: position 1,821,055 of record JAJHZJ010000071.1, read on the forward strand.
TTTTCATGCTTCTTCTCATTCTTGTGTTGAAAGTCAAATTTTCTTTTCAGCTCTGGTCTTTTCATCAAGAATGCTTGAAGGTCCTCTGTTCCATTGAAAGACCTTATTTTCCCCTGAAGTATTATACTCAGTTTTGCTGGGTAGGTGATTCTTGGTTTGAGTCCTAGTTCCTTTGACTTCTGGAATATCCTATTCCACGCCCTTCGATCCCTTAATGTAGAAGCTGCTAGATCTTGAGTTATCCTGATTGTATTTCCACAGTACTGGAATTGTTTCTTTCTAGCTGCTTGCAGGATTTTCTCCTTGAGCTGGGAATTCTGGAATTTGGCCACAATGTTACTAAGAGTTTCTCTTTCTGGATCTCTTTCAGGTGGTGATAGATGGATTCTTTCAATACTTATTTTGGCCTCTGGTTGTAGAAGGTCAGGGCAGTTTTCCTCGATAATTTCATGGAAGATGATGTCTAGGCTCTTTTTTTGATCATGGCTTTCAGGTAGTCCCATAATTTTTAAATTGTCTCTCCTGGATCTATTTTCCAGGTCAGTTGTTTTTCCCATGAGATATTTCACATTCTCTTCCATTTTTTCATTCTTTTGGTTTTGTCTTGTGATTTCCTGGTTTCTCAGAAAGTCATTAGCCTCCATGTGTTCCATTCTAATTTTGAGAGAACTATTCTCTTCAGTGAGCTTTTGAACGTCTTTTTCCATTTGGCTAATTCTGCTTTTGAAAGCATTCTTCTCATTGTCTTTTTGAACCTCTTTTGCCAATTGAGTGAGCCTATTTTTCCAGGTGTTATTTTCTTCAGCATTTTTTTGGGTCTCCTTTACCAAGGTATTGACCCGTTTTTCATACTTTTCTTGCTTCTCTCTCATTTCTCTTCCCAGGTTTTCCTCTACCTCTCTAACTTGCTTTTCAAAATCCTTTTTGAGCTCTTCCAAGGCCTGAGCCCACCCGACATCCCCCTGGGATGTCTGGGGTACCAAGGCCCCGCCCTCCATCTCTTTCCCTGATGGCAAGAATATTTCCTCATCATAGTCAGATCCGAAAGTCGGGATCATTTGCATCTGTTCAAAAAAACTCTCTATAGTCTTATTTTTCTTCCCTTTTCTAGGCATTTTCCCAGCCAGTTACTTGACTTCTGAGATACCTGTCCACCCCCGCCTAAATCCGCCCAGCTAGTGCTTGGGGTCTGATATTCAAATGGGCTTTCCACGGCAGGCGTGGCTGCTATTCAATGTGAGCTTTAATTCTGGTGCTGGGGTAGGGGGAGGGCTGCCTCCCAGGCTCAGATCCCTCAGGGGCTTTTTGCAGAGACCTTCAGTAATGGAGCAGGTGGGCCAGGGCCGGCTCCCAGGTTCAGCTCACTGAGGTGGTTTTTGCAGAGACTTTCAGTAATGAAGATCCTGCCTGCTCGGGGAGACTGGGGGCCGCCGCTGCTGCCTCTGCCTCCGCCGCTTCCTGCCCCTGCCTCTGCCTCCACTGCTTCCTCCCGAGGGGGCCCGAGCCACAGAGACACCCTGCTCCCCTCTTGGTCAGCCCAGCCATCTCTCTCACTGATCTGTAGCTTCTGTGGGTGGAGGGACCTTCTCGGCTGCTGGAGCTTCCGTCCCTGAAGCCTGCTTGGATCAGCTTCTCTGGGGCAGTGGCCAGGGCAGTGCTGGGGTGGGGTCTGCTTTCTGGAGCATGACGGACCCTGGGGACCACTCTCCAGGGCTCTCTGGAACAGAAATCTCTTCCACTGTGTTTCTGCACACCCTGTAGTGATCCAGAACTTGTGGGGTGCTCTTCTTACATTAAATGCATGGGCTGTAGGTTCGGAGCTAGCATACAGTGAATCTTTCTACTCCGCCGTCTTGACTCTGCCCCCCCAGGACAGTTTTTCTTGATAATTTTTTGAGAGATGATGTCTTGGCTCTGTTTTTGATCATGACTTTCAGGTCGTCCAATAATTTGTAAATTATCTTTCCTGGGTCTATTTTCCAAGTCAGTTGTTGTTGTTGGGTTTTTTTAATGATATATTTAACATTGTCTTCTATTTTTTTATTATGGTTTTGTTTTATAGTTTCTTGATTTCCTATAAAGTCATTAACTTCCATTTGCTCCATTCTAATTTTTAAGGAATTATTTTCTTCAGTGAGCTTTTGGGCCTCCTTTTGCATGTAGCTAATTTTGCTTTTTAAAGTATTCTTCTCCTTATTTGCTTTTTGTACCTGTTTTACCATTTTGCATAGTCTGTTTTTTAAAGTGGTATTTTCTGTGATTTTTTTTTTTGTCTCCTTCACCAAGATATTAACACATTTTTCATGTTTTTCTTGTATCACTCTCATTTCTGTTCTCACTGTTTTCCTCTACATCCCTTGCCTGATTTCCAAAATTCTTTTTGAGCTCTTCTATGGCTTAAGACCAATTCATATTTTCTCTTGGAAGCTTTAGATATAGGAACCTTGACTTTGTTGTCTTCTTCTGGTGTGTGTTTGGATCTTCCTCATCACCATAATAGCTTTCTACAGTCAGTGTATTTTTTCCCATTGTTTGCTCATTTTCTCAGACTATTACTTGATTTTTAAAACTCTTTATTAAACTAGGGCTCTGCTTTTATGGAGGAGGGCACACTATCCCAAGCTTCAGGTGTTTTGTGCCACTGTTAACGGAGATACTTCTAAGGACCTGCAGCTTTTCAGTTTTTCCAAAGTGGTATACTTCAAGGAGAGGTGTTCACTATTTTCCTGACCTGTGCTCTAGTCTTTGAGTGAACACAAGCACTCTTTTCTGCCCTAGAACTATGAGGAGGATCCCCACTCCACTGTGGTCACAAGTTCTGGTGTTCTAGTGCTCCTCATCCTGGGAATGCCACCCAACACTGTGACCCAGATCAGAATATGGGCAAAGCAACAGAGTACTGCCTCTGTTCTAGCAAAAAGTGCCTATAATCTCCTTCAGCCTCTTTACCATCTGTTGGTTGATAGCTCTGCAAGCAGCAGCAGCTGCTGTTATTGCTGCCAATTCACTTACTCCCAATGCCTGCTCCTAGTGTTTTAGGATCAGGGCCCAACTGGTGCAACCTTCACTGGACTGTGCTCCATTCTCACCCAGGTGTGACATACCTTTCCTACTGACCTTTAAAGTTGTCTTTAGTGTTGGTGGAGTGACAGGTTTGGAAACTGCTAATGTTGCCAGTGATTCAGAAGTCATGAGGCCTGTTCAGGATTTGCTAGGCACAGTCTGTACTGTGCTGCCCTGTGCTGCACTGAGCTCTTCTATCACCCTGGTGCAACAAACCTTTCCTGCTGATCTTGCAGGTTTACTTTGACTGGAAATTTGTTTGACTTTATCCTTTTTAAAGGTTCTGCTACTCTAGAATTTGTTCATTCATTTTTAAAGGTATTTGGAGGGCTTTGGTAGAGAGCTCAGGTGTATGCTTGCTTTTACTCCACGATTTTGGCTCCACTCACCCTCCTGTTACCTTTTCCATGAACATTTGATTCCAGTGCAACATCTCCTGAATCATCATTTTTTCTGGCTCTGAAGTCAATTAGAAAGCTTTTCATCACTGCATATTCCAAATTCTGGATCACCTTATTAGAAACTGGTTTTCAAAATTCTGTGCATTAGATTGGTAGAAGACAGAGGATATCTGTGCATACTTCTGAGACTGGGCCCTCATTGGCCAGTATCCATAAGTATCACAATATTGTTTCTAAAATCTGTTCCTACTGATATGCCACAACTTTAAAAATAAAATCCCACATCTAAACTTTTAGCAAGAGACTTCGGCCAGTGTCATATGACATTAAAATAGCCTTTTAAACAATTTAAAAGAATTTCATTAAAAAAAGAACCTCAATATGCTCAATACTCTCCTAATGCAAGTGAAAACTTGAAAACTCTGTCGTTGTTTTACAATGATATCTGTCCCATCAAAGCCATTCACAGAACATTTCACATGCATCTGACCCAAATTAGGTGCTTCGTAAATGATTGGTTGATTTACTTAAAACTCATTAGCTATGTTTTCTCTCTCAGATGAGTAGCCTGAGCATGATTTGAAGCCCAGATTTTTAGATGTAAAAAAGAGATATATTCAGTATAGTATTTTACCCTATCAAATGTTTTCCATCTGTACTATTATAATTTTATCTAGATAGCTACTCAAAAAGTGACAGGTATTTCTTCCAGAGGTTATATTTTGAGTGTAAAACCTCAATACCAAGCAGACTAGAAGTGCTTTTCTAAGTATTGATAAGATGTGAGAAAAGAGCTTATGGTATTTTTAGAAAATAGTGACTGCAGACATGCTTCTTTTAAAAAAAAAATTGCATTTCCATTTAAAGCCTTCATTTGAATATAAGGGCTCTTCTTTTTAAAATTCAAATGTATGATAAGAGAAAAAAAAGCAGGAAAACTCATCTCGAGCTTCTTGGACATATCCGTGTGGGAGACAAAATATACATTACGCTAGTATAATGTATCCTGAACTGCTAAAGTATTTTGCTCCTTATTCATGTGACACTACATTGTCAAGTGTTTAAATGAATAACTACGTATCCTATCTGGCTCTGCCACTTTCCAGTTCTGCAGAGAGGCTAGAGTTTGTTACCCATCTTGATATAATCATTCTACCATACAATATATTAATTACTAGTAGAATTTGTTTCTCATTTGACCCAGTTTACATTTTTTTATATTGCTTTTCTTGCAACCATACAGTTGAACAGAAAATTTCCATATTCTTTTTCATCATAGATTCTCCTTCGCCTCTGATTTCTTTATTACTTAAATCTTGACAGTGAAGCTATTGATTGCTATTGAAATGCTTATTGTCTTTGTACTTTGATTTTTACTCTGTGTATAAGCTTAATCTTTTGACATTGCTTTTAGTTACTGATTAAAGGAATATGTAATTTCTTGTAAGCTTTTTTTTTCTGGATTCCTTTTTATACATTTTTACTTGCTTTTGCTTTTAATTGAGCAATATGAGATTCAGGTTTTCTATTATGCATAGTAATTAGGTATTGTTATAATTTTCAATATTTTCCTGCAGATTTTTAATAGATACATCAAATTCCTTCAGTGCTGATGGCATTCGATACCTGTATTTACAGTCAATCCTTGATCACTCCACTTTTCTTCCCTTGATTCTTACTACAGTCACATGTGTGGCAATAGGTAGGTCTTGAAAGTTTTTTTCAAACACTTTCTTATAGATGGTTATAAAAAATACAAGGCTTTTTGAATTGCTCTTTTGTTACAATTGCTCTGCTAATTGAATTCATGTTGTTAGCCACAGAAAGGCATTGAGTGAAGATTTTCAGTGACCTTCAGGTCTTTAATTTTTTTTTCTCTCTTCATATTTTAATAGTACCTTGATTTCATCTTTTATCTTATATAATCTAGGCTAAGGGATACAGTTATGACAGCTCAGCACTGGTTATTGTATAACTTGGAGTTGAAACTATTGATGACAAAAAGCAGTATGGAATACTTATAGGGTAGTTTCTATTTCCAGTTTTATGAGATGTTACTGAAGCATAGCAAAAGCATTCATTTTCAAAATGTTTCATGCACATTCACAATTTTCCAACTTTAATGGTTAGCAGCATTTGCACTGAAGCATTTCTAGAAAATGTGGTGGTGTAATTTCTGATTTGTTCTAAAGTTTTTGTGGTATCTTCCAGATTAACCTGATCATCAGGACACTTTTGAGTAGAGCCAGCCTGAAATTCGATACCATTCTTTCTATGCTTTTGACATTTGAGGGTAGTTCTACCACACTGGCCTAGATGTTACAGGCAATATAGAATGGTGCAGGAGCCTCATTTTCAATTAATTTGTGGTTCTTGTCATATATTCAAATATACCATAAGTCTTAACGTAAACAAGGTCTCTGTTGTATACACTAGTCGATATTTTTCTATTTTGCCACCACTTCCTAACCTCTCCACTCTATGGATGATGATTGGAGTTTGAGAGGAGTCAATATGATTACCATTATTGCTGTTGTTTATTGTTCCAGAGATATGTATCAAGCATGCAGAGTAGGTAAAATGGTCTCCCTGGCAGTTCCACCAGGATGGAATTTCATCTAGTGAGAGTTAAGTCTATACTGATTTTGTGACGGTCTTAGTTTAGCACAAGTAAGAAGGTTTTCAACATGAATGAGGCAAGTAAGCTGTTTGTGGTTTGGAATTCTGAATAGTCTTTAAAGAAGAAGAAAATGGACTTTAAATAAATGTGTATATATTTAAATCTCTGTGTTTCTCTCTCTCTTGCTATACAAAGATGCATTTAAAGTGTGTGTGTGTGTGTGTGTGTGTGTAGTTTAGAAGATGTTATAAGTGAGAAAGACAATATTTACAAAGTATTGTATGCCTTATAGATAAAGGCAAAGTGGATTTCCTTAAAAAAAATAATCAGACCTAAGTGGGGGTAGAAATTGTACATTGAGTAGGAATATAATAGACCTAAAAATATATATATTTCTGAAAATCATGGCCATATGCTCAGTCAAAGAAAGCTAACAAATGAACTTCTTTGTGTTTACTTTGCCCAAACTTTGAGATCTGAAAGAGAATGCAGAAGCTTTAGAAAAGCAGGGTTGCTAAATAAGAATTTCCATTTGGGAGCAGTAATATCAGTCATGTGCAAAATGGGGTTATTTTGAGAGTTCCAGACAATGAACTGCCTTGGAATATTACTCACTAGAGGATGTAGCATTTTGCCCAGAACCTTAAATTGGGCAGCTGGCTCTTTCCTCCCCAGAGATATTAAGTGAGAGCATTAAGATAATTATGTAGCCAACTGGACATCTTTTTCCCCAGAATTGCCAGAGAGAATTTTCCTGATATCAAAACGAATGTATAATGTCCCCAATAATCTATAATGGTTGAAGTGAACTTCTGAATCATTCTATTTATATGTCATAGATTGGAGTCCTCCTTAGTTCTAAACCTTAATTTAAGTAGCTCTTGAAATGTGAATTAAGTTCAAATCTTTCAAATATTCCAGAAACATGGATTGCAAAAACCCTTCCCTGAGAAGAAAATCTCCCGCCTGCTCCTCCTTGGGTGGAGAGAGAGAAGGGAAATTGAATTTTCACACTTCCAGCTCAGATTTCAGAGAACATATGCCATTCTGACCAGAGCAAAGAAATTGGCAGAAAAATATTGACAGTTATGACTATGATCAACACTTGAAACAGTATTCTAAAAGTAGCCTTATTCTAACCATTTATAAATTAATAGGAAAGAAGTGGAACCTTCCCCTCCCACTCATCCCACGTTGGATGTATACATGTACATAGTCCATCTAGACTTGAAGGGGAGGTGTTACATCATATAATTCAAACCTCATTTTTACAACTGTGAAAAATGAGGTCCAGCTAGACAAAGTCTTTCTAAGACAAAATAAGTAATACAAGGTAGAGTTAGGAATAAATCCTATATTCTTTCCAAATCCAGGGTTCTTCATCTTAACACATTTGCCATGATTTGTGTACACCAATGAATTGTCCTCAGTGAAGTCCCAAACTCTAATATTTATTGGAGAATGGGGGAGAGTTGTAGCAGTCAAACAAAAAAAAATATCTATCTTCAAAAACTCTGTAAAAATAAAAAAATAAAGGAGGGATCTTATAAGTTGAATTATCTAATTTGCTGATTTACATTGATTGAATTTGTCAGTGAATTTCTTGGCTGACTTCAAAATTAAAGGAGAAATCTCATTTTCAGTTTCTTTTACAATTTAATTTAAGGTGATTTGAAATTTAATTAAAAGATAGATTGGAGAAGAAATGTATCATTTCACTGTCCTCATTAATGGACATTTGGTACATCACAAGTCAGTGACAAAGAGGACATTTAAGGACTAAAAACTGGTTTTCAGCCTGTGCACACTAAAGTCTTCCAGAAGGGAGATTGCAGGTACTTTCAAGAAATACTTTATTAATTTTTAATATAAATTTATTTATTTAACTTTTTACATTCATTTTCACAAAATTTTGGGTTCCAAATTTTCTCCCCTATTATCCCCTCCAGCACCCCAGTACACCAAGCAATCTAATTTTCCCTATCACCAATCTGCCCTCTCTTCTATCATCCCTCCATTCTCTTGTCCCCATCTTCTCTTTTGTCCTGTAGGGCCAGATGACTTTCTATTCCCCATTAACTGTATTTCTTATTTCCTAGTAGCAACAACAATACTAAACAGTTGTTCCTAAAACTTTGAGTTCCAAATTCTCCCCATCCCTCCCTCCCCACCCATTCCCTTTGGGAAGGCAGGCAATTCAATATAGGCCATATCTGTGTAGTCTTGCAAATGACTTCGATAATAGTCCTGTTGTGTAACTGTATTTCCCTCCATCCTATCCTGCCCCCCATTGTTTCTATTCAGTCTTTTGATCCTGTCCCTCCCCAAGTGTTGACTTCAAATTGCTCCCTCCTCCCATTGTCCTCCCTTCCATCATCCCCACCACCCTGCTTATCTCTTTCTCCCCCACTTTCCTGTGTTGTAAGATAGGTTTTCATACCAAAATGAGTGTGCATTTTATTCCTTCCTTTAGTCAAATGTGATGAGGGTAAACTTCTTGTTTTTTTCTCAGCTTTCCTCTTTTTCCCTCCACTAAAAAGTCTCCTTCTTGCCTCTTGAATGAGAGATAATTTACCCCATTCCATTTCACCCTCTCTCCTCCCACTACATTTCTCTCACCATTTACCTTAATTTCTTTTAAGATATGGTCCCATCCTATTCAATTCACTCTGTGCTCTATGTCTCTGTATGTGTGTGCATGTGTGTATGTGTGTGTGCATACATGTGTGTACATGTGTGTGTGTGGTCCCACCAACTACCCAGATACTGAAAAGTTTTAAGAGTTACAAATATTGTCTTTCCATGTAGGAATGTAAACAGTTCACTTTTGGTAAGTCCCTTATGACTTCTCTTTGCTGTTTACTATTTCATGCTTCTTCTCATTCTTGTGTTTGAAAGTCAAATTTTCTTTTCAGCTCTGGTCTTTTCATCAAGAATGCTTGAAAGTCCTCTGTTTCATTGAAAGATCATATTTTCCCTTGAAGTATTATACTCAGTTTTTCTGGGTAGGTTATTCTTGGTTTGAGTCCTAGTTCCTTTGACTTCTGGAATATCCTATTACACACTCTACAATCCCTTAATGTAGAAGCTGCTAGATGTTGTGTTATCCTGATTTTATTTCCACAATACTGGAATTGTTTCTTTCTAGCTGCTTGCAATATTTTCTCCTTGACCTGGGAATTCTGGAATTTGGCCACAATGTTCCTAGGAGTTTCTCTTTTTGAATCTCTTTCAGGTGGTGATCAATGGATTCTTTCAATACTTATTTTGCCCTCTGGTTGTAGAATATCAGGGCAGTTTTCCTCGATAGTATCATGGAAGATGATGTCTAGGCTCTTTTTTTGATCATGGCTTTCAGGGAGTCCCATAATTTTTAAATTGTCTCTCCTGGATCTATTTTCCAGGTCAGTTGTTTTTCCAATGAGATATTTCACATTCTCTTCCATTTTTTCATTCTTTTGGTTTTGTTTTATGATTTCTTGGTTTCTCAGAAATTCATTAGCCTCCATGTGTTCCATTCTAATTTTGAGAAAACTATTCTCTTCAGTGAGCTTTTGAACCTCTTTTTGCATTTGGCTAATTTTGCTTTTGAAAGCATTCTTCTCCTCATTGGCTTTTTGAACCTCTTTTGCCAATTGAGTGAGGCTGTTTTTCAAGGTGTTCTTTTCTTCAACATTTTTTGGGTCTCCTTTACCAAGGTATTGACCCGTTTTTCATGCTTTTTTTGCATCTCTCTCATTTCTCTTCCCAGTTTTTCCTCCACCTGTCTAACTTGATTTTCAAAATCCTTTTTGAGCTCTTCCATGGCGTGAGCCCACCAGACATCCACCTGGGATGTCTGGGATACAGAGGCCCCAACCTCCACTTCTTTCCCTGATGGTAACAATAGTTCTTCGTCATCAGAATTGAAAGGTGGGAACATCTTAACCCCATCACAGTAGCTTTCTATAGTCTTATTTTTCTTCCCTTTTCTGGGCATTTTCCCAGCCAGTTACTTGACTTCTGAGATTCCTGTCCACCCCGTCCTAGATCCTCCAGCTAGTTCTTAGGGTCTGAGATTCAAATGGGCTTTCTGAGGCAGGCACGGCTGCTATTCAATGTGAGCTTAAGTTCTGGTGCTCGGGTGGGGGCAGGGCTGCCTCCCAGGCTCAGTTCTCTCACGGGCTTTATGCAGAGACCTCCAGTAATGGAGCGGGTGGGGGAAGGACCATCTCCCAGGCTCACTTCCCTCAAAGGGTTTTTGCAGAGACCTTTGGTAATGGCCCTGAACTTCTACCTGCTGCTCTGGGAGTTCAGGGTGCCGCTGCTGCCTCTGCTGCTGCCTCTGCTGGTGCCTCTGCTGCTGCCTCCCAAGGCGCCCGAGTCATCGACACAGCCCGCTCCCCTCTCGGCCAGCCCAGAAGTCTCTCTCACTGACCTTTAGTGCCTGTGGGTGGAGGGACCTTCGTGGCCGCTGGAGATTCCGTCCCTGAAGCCTGCTCGTATATGCTCCTCTGGGGCCACACAGGCAGGGCAGCTCAGGGGTGGACTCCGCTGTCCAGAGTGTGATGGACCCCTGGGGATGGCTCTCCAGGGCTCTCTGGATTGGAAATCTTTTCCACTGTGTTTTTGCGCACCTCGTAGTGCTCCAGAATTTGTGGGGAGTTCTTTTTGCAGGAAATATATGGGCTGTGGGTTCGGAGCTAGCATACATGAGTCTTTCTACTCTGCCATCTGGGCTCCTCCCCTATTTATTTTTACAATTGGTAAAATCTATCCTCACTGCCCCTATTACTCACCACCTCTCCTTGTGATTCTGAACCTTATTTTGTATAGATACAGCTGTTACCATCCCTGGGTATCAGTGCAAGCACTAGTGTCAGATGACTGTGTGGTCAGTGCTAATGAAACTGTCATTTTATTTCAGTTGAATGCTGTTAAGAGGTATAGAGAAGTGTACAGGTAGTACATGCAAATTTGTATTTTTGTCATGCAAATTTTCTTACTGAAGAATGATTCATTAATCTGCCAATGTTCTAAATTTTTGATTAATAGGACCAATTCAAGATGTCAGAAGTCTGATCCATTTAATATAGCTGTAGTATTTGGTAATGATATAGCCCATAGATTTCTTCAATGTGCACCATATTAATTAATCAGCACCATAATATTTTTCATGGACCTAGTAATGCAAATGAATAGAATATTAAGGGGAAGTCAAAGTCTAAATGCTATAATAATCAGTCTTGGTCATATGGAAAAAGTTAGGGTACTACATGAGTACACTGTATATATTGTTGCAAACAACCATTTTAATAGGTTTTTTTTTGGCTAAAATACTTTTCATTGTGATGTAGGAGAATTTGATTTATGAAGTATAGAGATAAAGATCTAGAAATGACTTGTCAAAATTAAAAGATCAAAATACTTCTTAACTGCTCAAATTTTAAAATAGATCTGTAATCTTATCTACATGATAATTCATTCCAATGAGGGAAAAGTTCAGGCATACTTATAAGATCTACATAACTCTTATGTTCTCTTATAAATTTCTCACAATGGGAACCTATACCCCCACACCATGAGACATATCCATCTCTCTCACATACATATTTATTTTTTTAAAAATAATTTTTTTCACATTTTTTGTTTCTTATATCACCTTAGTATCCCACATATATTTCCCTCTCTCCTTCCCCAAGGGAAAACCCAATGGGGTTTTCTTTTATAGAGAGGAAAAGAAATCATTACAACTTATTTGCACATTGAAAAAGTACAAAAATATATGCAATGAGTAATACCAGTGGAGCTCTCACCTCCACAAAGGGGTGTGTTAGTGATGTCTTATATTATTTTATTCAAGTCCAACTTGATCTTTTTTTTTACATTTATTTTTGATTTTTTGTTGTACTGTTCTTGTTTTCTTGTCTCTGAATAATTTACACTTCATCAGTTTGTCTATACCTTTCCAGGCTTCTCTGTATTCATCATATGCCTCATTTCTTAGAGCACAGCAGTATTCCAGTGAATTCATGCATTATAATTTGATTAGCCTTTCCCCAAATGATGGACAGCTACTTTCTTTCCAGTGCTTAGCTAACAGGAACAGTTTGGCTACATATATTTTGCATCATATAAAAACTTTTTCCTCATTGATTACTTCTTTGAAGTATAAACTTGGCAATGTTCTTTCTGGTTCAAAAGATATTGACATTATAATCACTTTATTTGTGTAATTCCTAATTGCTTTCCAAAATGGTTGTACAATTTCATAGCTTCACAAATGGTATATGACTGCTGTTACCTTTCCACAACACCTCTAATATTACTATTGCTATTTATTATCACTTTTACAAATTGGCAAGGTGTAATGTGAAAGTAGAGTTGTGTTATTTTTTTTATTTGCATTTCTTTTGTTATTTATTTGGAATACTTTTTCATGTGATTATGAATACATTGTATCTCTTCTTTTGTTTTTGCTTGTATTCTTTGATCACCATTTATCTACTAGGTAGTGGCTTACACACACACAGACACAGACACACACACACACGTGCATGTGTGCACACATTTTCCCCCATTTAATAATTTCCTTTCTCATCCTAGATTCATCAATGTTGTCTACGCAGAATCTTTTTGGTCTCAAGTAATGAAAGTTATCTGTTTTATCCTTTGTACTTACCTCTGTCTCTTGTTTATGACCATATTTCTTACTGTTGCTATGAGAGGTTTCTCATCTGTTTCTCTTCTATTTTTTTGTATGATCTTTAATATTAAGGTCATGTATACATTTGGAATGCATTATGAAGTATAGTATAAGGTGTTAGTGTAAACTTAATTTCTGCCAATCAGCTTTCCTATTTCCCTGCAGTTTATTCAAATATGGAGATTTTCCTTAAGTAACTTAAGTTTTCTGATTTATCTAATACTGAGCTATTGGTTTCTACTATTGGTGAATTATTATTGTCTTGTCTGTTTAATTGATGTTTTTCATTTTTAAAAACCTAGATCAGACAGTTCTTAGGACTGATGTTTTCTAATGTAGTTTGAACCAAGGAAGTGCTATTTTCCTTTTATCTCTAATTCTTTTCATAATTTCTTTTGATATTCTAGATTTTATGTTTGCCCAATGAATTTTCTTATATACTGTTAGTAGCTTCATTGGTATAGCATTAAATGTATAAATTAATTTTTGTTTAAATGTATAAATTAAATAAATTGTTTAAATGTATAAATTAATGTTTATTATATTGTTATGGCCAATCTATGAGCAATGAATATTCTTTCAGAAATTTACATTTTTAATTCTTTTCCCCAACATTTATTAATTTATATGTTTTCAGTTTTCAACGATCATTTTGATAAGTTCCAAATTTTCTCCCCATCCCTCCCCAAGATAGTATGAATTTTATATTGGTTCTTCATGTACATTTTTATTGAACACATTTTTACATTAGTCATGTTGCATAGAAAAATTAAAATGAATTGAAGAAACCATGAGAGAAATCAAAACAAAACAAAACACAAGAGAAAATAGTCTGCTTCATTCTGCATTCCAATTCCATAGTTCTTTCTCTGGATGTGGATGGCATTTTGACTCAAGAGTTCTTTGAGAATGTTTTTAGGTCCTTCCCTTGCTGGGAAGGGCTAAGGCTATCAAAAGCAGTCCTCCCATACTATGGCTTTTACTGTGAATAATGTTCTCATGGTTCTGCTCACTTCACTTAACATCAGTTCATATAAGTCTTTCCAGGATTTTCTAACATCCACCTGTTCATTGTTTCTTATAGCACAATTGTATTCCATCACATTCATAAGACAACTTGTTCAGTCATTCCCCAATTGATGGACATCCCCTTGATTTCCAGGTCTTGGTCACCATAAAAATAATGGCTAAAAATATTTTTGTGTATGTGGGTTCTTTTTTCCATTTTTATGATCTCTTTCAGATGCAGTCCTAGAAGAGGTATTGCTGAGTCAAAGGGTATGCACATTTTTATAGACCTTTGGGCATTGTTCCAAATTCTCCAGAACGGTTAGTTCAGTTCACAGCTCCATCAACAATGAATTAGTTCTCCGACTCTCCCACATCTTATCTAACATTTATCATTTTCCTGTTTTGTCATACTAGCCAATCTGATGGGTGTGATGTGGTACCTCAGAGTGATTTTCATTTGCATCTCTTTAATCAATAGTGATTTAGAGCATTTTTTTCATAGGGCTATAGATAGCTTTAATTTCTTCCTCTGAAAACTGCCTGTTCATGTCCTTTGAACATTTATCATTGTGGGGATGGCTTGTATTGTAAATTTTACTCAGTTCTTTATATATTTTAGGAATGAGCCCTTTACCACAGACACTAGGTATAAAAATTCCCAGTTTTTTGCTTCCCTCCTAATCTTGGTTGCATTGGCTTTGATTGTGCAAAAGCTTTTCATTTTAATGTATTCTTCAGTTAACTTTTGAGTTTCCTTTTCCATCTATCCAATTTTTCCTTTTAAGGAGTTATTTTCTCCAGTTAATTTTTGTACTTCCTTTTCTATTTGTTCAATTTTCCTTTTCAAAGAGATGTTCTCATCAGTGAATTCTTTTTTTTTTTTATAATTTTAAAACCATTGGCCAGTTTTTCTTCTATTTCCTTCTTCAGCTGTTCCAGGAGAGTTGTTTGTTCATGCAAGCACTTCATAGTCGCTTCTGAAGTTTCAGATGGAAGTACAGTCTCAGTACTGACTTCTTTGTTATTTGTGTTTTGGTTCTTATCTCTGTAGAAAGATTCTATGTTTTTTTCACACTTATTTTGCTTTTTTTTTTAAATTCATGATGTTGATTGTGTGTTGTGGCTTCTGGTACTTTCAGTTAGAAGCTATAGAACTTTGTGTTGAGCTGACGAGTGAAAAAGCTAAGAGCAGGTTTTTGTGTGTGTGTGTTTCCCTGATCAGTCCTGGGGTTAGCTTGTTAAGTGTGGGGGAGGGGTGGTCTGGTCACGAGAGATCTCCTCAACTGAACTGAGGCAAAGGCAAGCTCAGGGGATGGTGATCCCAGCTGTCCTATTTTCTTCCCATTTCCCCTGGAGTGCTGAGGCATGCCTAGATGCTAGTATATATTCCCACCCCTCCTGGGGCTCCTCTGCTGTCTCTGAAGCTTGCCTGGGTCCTAGTCCAAGTTTTCTCCACCCTGGGTCCTCTGTCCTTCTGGTTTGCCTCTGCCACAGTAGGAGAAATCCCCCTTAGCTATTTTCCCTATCCTCAGGTGTTATGAGACGATTGATTTCCTCTGCTGTTTCGGCTGATCCAGGATTTTTCTGGGAAATATTTTATGGTTCTTTCAAGGTCATCAAGTGGGGAGGAGAGAGAATTTACTCATCACTCTGCCATCCTGGCTCCTGCAAGTTCAAGTAGTGACTTACCAATGTTTAATCTTTGGGTTGAAGGTCTCAGGAGCTGCTGTGCTGATATCTGGTGCTCAGTGGCTCTCACTGGCTCAGCTGGTCTCCTGCCCTCTGGTGCCACTCCACTCTTTTCATTTTAATGTAATCAGAGTTATCTATTCATAA
The DNA here is from genome assembly GCA_023548195.1 of Bettongia penicillata ogilbyi. Taxonomy (NCBI): domain Eukaryota; kingdom Metazoa; phylum Chordata; class Mammalia; order Diprotodontia; family Potoroidae; genus Bettongia; species Bettongia penicillata. The sequence goes on from JAJHZJ010000071.1 coordinate 1,836,671, forward strand.
TGTACTCTCTCTCTTGTTTTTTCATAAATTCCTCCATTCTTCATAAATCTCACAAATAAACTATTCCTTGTACCCCTAGTTTATTTATAGTATCAGCATTTATACTGTGGTCATATACCATTTGCACTTTATTCTGGTATACAGTGTCAGACATTGATCTATGCCCAGTTTCTGGTACAGTATTTTCCAGTTTTCCCAGAAGTTTTTGTCAGTCAGCAAGTTCTTATCCTAGAAGCTGAGATTCTTGGGTTTATCAAACAGTGGACTGCTATTGTCATTGACTACTGTGTCTTGTGCACCTAATCTACTCCACTAATCCATCCCTCTATTTCTTATCGAATACCGAATGGCTTGGATGAGTGCTGTTTTATTGTACAATTTAAGATCTGGTGTGACTAGGCCATCTTCCCTAATGTTTCTTTGTATCATTTCCCTTGATATTCTGGACCTTTTGTTCTTTCAGATGAACTTTGAAATTATTTTTTCAAGCTCTATAAAATAGTTTTTTGGTAATTTGATTGGTATTGCATTGAATAAGTAAATTACTTTAGGTAGAATTATCATTTTTATTATGTTTCCTAGGCTTACCCATAAGCAACTTTCAGTGATTAAATCTGACTTTATCTGAGCAAAATGTGTTTTGTAATTATATTCATATAGTTCCTGGGTTTCTTTTGGAATGTAGACTCCCAAATAATTCATAGTGTCTACAGTAACTTTAAATGGGATTTCTCTTATGTCTATATCTTGCTGTTGGGTTTTGTTAATGTTATATAAAAAACACAGATGATTTATGTGGGTTTATTTTGTATCCTGCAACTTTGTCAATGTTGTTTATTATTTCAAATAATTTTTTACTTGATTCTCTAGAATTCTCTTTGGATATCATCACGAGTGATAATTTGCTTTCTTCTTAGCCTATTTTAATTCCTTCAATTTCTTTTTCTTCACTTATTGCTAATGCTAACATTTCTAGTACCATGTTGAATAACAGTAATGATAATGGCCATCCTTGTTTTCATCCCTATCTTATTGAAAATTCATCTAGCTTGTCCCCATTATATATAATGCTTCCTGATGTGTTTAGGTAGATGATATTTATTATTTTAAGGACTATCCAGTGTTTTCAATATGAATGAGTGTTTTGTTTGGTCAAAAGCTTTTTCTGCATCTACTGAGATAATCATTTGGTTTCTGTTAGTTTTACTGTTGATGTGATCAAATATACTGATAGTTTTCCTAATATTGAACTAGCTCTGCATTCCTGGTCCAAATCTTACTAGATCAAAATATATTATTCTCAAGATAAATTGCTGTAGTGCTTTGCTAATATCTTATTTAAAAATTTTGCATCTATGTTCATTAGGGAAATTGGTCTATAGTTTTCTTTATCTGTTTTTGCTCTTCTAAATTTATCAGCACCATATTTGTACCATAAAAAGAATTTAGTAGGACTTCTTCCCCACGAATTTCCCCAAATAATCTATATCCTATTAAAATTGACTGTTCTTTTTTTGTTTCATAGAATTTTCTTGTAAATCCGTATGGTCCTGGAGTTTTTTTCCTAGAGAGTTCATTGATGGCCTTTTCATTTTTTTTTTCTGAGATGGAGTTATTTAACTATTTTGCTTACTCTTCTGTATGTATCCTTTGACCACTTATCAATCAAGGAATGACTTGTGTTCTTGTACATTTGACTCAGTTCTCTATATATTTTAGAAATGAGGCCTTCATCACAGACACTAGTGGCAAAAGTTCTTTCCCAGTTTTCTGCTTCCCTTCCAATTTTGGTTGCCTTGGGTTTGTTTGTACAAAAACTTTTCAATTTAATTTGATCGAAATTACCCATTTTGTACTTCATAATGCTCTCTGTCCCTTATTCAGTCAAAAATTTCTCCATTCTCAAAAAATCTAATAATACAATTTCTTGTTTCCCTAATTTGTTTATAGTATCAATCTTTATACCTAGATCATGTATCCATTTGGGTTCATTCATGTGCCCTATGTCAGGTATTGACCTATGCCCAGTTTCTGCCACACTGTTATGCAGTTTTCCCAGCAATTTTTGTCAAACATTGACTTCTTGTCCCAGAAGCTAGTGCCCTCAGGTTTATCAAAGAGTAGATTGCTATAGTCATTGGCTACTGTGTCTTGAGTACCTAACCTATTCCATTGGTCTATCATTTATTTCTTAGTCAGTACTAAATAGTGTTGATGATTGCTGTTTTTAATAAAATTTGAAATATGGTAGAGGTAGGCCACCTTCCCTAGCATTTCTTTTCATTATTTCTCTTGATATTCTGGACCTTTTATTTTTCCAGATGAATTTTGATACTAGAAAATAATTATCTAGTAGTTTAATTGGTGTGACTCTTAATAAGTAAATTGATTTAGCTAGAATTGTAATTTAGCCCTTCCTGGTTTGAGTATCAGAATCACATTTGTATCATAAAAAGAATTTCGCAGCACTACTTGTTTGCCAAATTTCTCAAAGAGTCTATAAAACAATGGAATTAACTGTTCTTTAATTGTTTGATAGTATTCACTTGCAAATCCATCTGACCCTGGTGATTGTTTTCCTAGTGAGTTCATTGATAACTTATTCAATTTCTTTTTCTGAGATGGAGTTAAGTATTCAACTTTCTCTTCTGTTAATATGGGTAATTTATGTTTTTTAAAATATTCATCCATCTCATTTACATTGTGGAATTTATTGGCATACATTTGGACAAAGTAATTTCTAATTATTGTTTTAATTTCTTCCTCATTGAAGGTGAGTACATTTATTGCATTTTTGAAATTGGTAATCTGCTTTTCTTCTTTCTTTCTTTTAAACAATTTGACCAAAGGTTTTTTCAATTTTATTGGTTTTTGTTTTCATAAAACCAACTCTTAGTTTTATTTATTATTATTACAGTTCAATTATCACAGTTCAACCGTTTTCTTAATTTCAATTTATTAATCTCTCCTTTGATTTTCAATATTTCTAACTTGGTGTTTACTTGGGGATTTTCAATTTGTTCTTTTTTGAACTCTTTAAGCTGCACGTCCAATTCATTGACAAATGAATCTAGTCGAATGTGATGAGACTAAACTTCATGTTTTTCTCTCAGCTCACCTATTTCCCTCCCGTAAAAAGTCTCCTGCTTGCCTCTTCTATGAGAGATAATTTTCCCCATTCCATTTCACCCTCTTTTCTCCTAATATATTTCTCTCTCACCGTTTACCTTAATTTCTTTTAAGATATGATCCCATCCTATTCAATTCACTCTGTGCTCTCTGCCTCTGTGTGTGCATGCATGTGTGTACGTGTGTGTGTGGGTGCACATGCATATGTGTGTGTGTGTGTGTGTGTGTGTGTGTGTAATCCCACCAACTACCCAGATACTGAAAAGTTTCAAGAGTTACAAATGTTGTCTTTCCATGTAGGAATGTAAACAGTTCAACTTTGGTAAGTCCCTTATGACTTTTCTTTGATTTTTCATGCTTCTTCTCATTATTGTGTTTGAAAATCAAATTTTCTTTTCAGCTCTGGTCTTTTCATCAAGAATGCTTGAAAGTCCTCCGTTTCATTGAAAGATCATATTTTCCCCTGAAGTATTATACTCAGTTTTGCTGGGTAGGTGATTCTTGGTTTTAGACCTAGTACCTTTGACTTCTGGAATATCTTATTCTACACCCTTCCATCCCTTAATGTAGAAGCTGCTAGATCTTGAGTTATCCTGATTGTATTTCCACAATACTGGAATTGTTTCTTTCTAGCTGCTTGCAATATTTTCTCCTTGACCTGGGAATTCTGGAATTTGGCCACAATGTTCCTAGGAGTTTCTCTTTTTGGATCTCTTTCAGGCGGTGATTGGTGGATTCCTTCAATACTTATTTTGCCCTCTGGTTGTAGAATATCAGGGCAGTTTTCCTTGATAATTTCATGGAAGATGATGTCTAGGCTTTTTTTTTGATCATGGCTTTCAGGTAGTCCCATTATTTTTAAATTGTCTCTCTTGGATCTCTTTTCCATGTCAGTTGTTTTTCCCATGAGATATTTCACATTCTGTTCCATTTTTTTCATTCCTTTGGTTTTCTTTTGTGATTTCTTTCTTTCTCAGAAAGTCATTGGCCTCCATCTGTTTCATTCTAATCTTGAGAGCACTATTTTCTTCAGTGAGCATTTGGACCTCTTTTTCCATTTGGCTAATTTTGCTTTTGAAAGCATTCTTCTCCTCATTGGCTTTTTGAACCTTTTTTGGCAATTGAGTGAGGCTATTTTTCCAGGTGTTATTTCCTTCAGCATTTTTTTGGGTCTCCTTTATCAAGGTATTGACCCGTTTTTCATGCTTTTCTTGCATCTCTCTCATTTCTCTTCCCAGTTTTCCTCCACCTGTGTAACTTGATTTTCAAATTCCTTTTTGAGCTCTTCCATGGCCTGAGTCTATTGGATATCTATTTCAGATGTTTGGGATACAGAGGCCTTGACTTCTATGTCTTTCCCTGATGGTAAGCATTGTTCTTCCTCATCCAAAAGGAAAGGAGGAAATATCTGTTCCTCAAGAAAGTAACCTTCTATGGTCTTATTTTTTTTCCCTTTTCTGGGCATTTTTCCAGCCAGTTACCTGACTTCTGTGATTCCTCTCCACCCCTGCCTCACTAGTCCTTGGGGTATGAGATTCAAATGTTGCTTCCCAGCCTCAGAGCTTTCTGGGAAGGGGGCAGGGCTGCTATTCAGTGGGGTTAAGTTCAGGTGCTCAGGTGGGGGCAGGGCTGCCTCACAGGGCTCAGTTCCCTCTGAGAGTTTATGTGGAGATCTTCAACAATGGATCTGAGCCTCTGTCTGCTTTGGGAGCTCCTGGCTGCTTTCAGCTTCCTTTAGAGGGGGCCTGTGTTATGGAGACATCCCTGATCCACTCTCGGCTGGCCAGATAGGGTCTCTCACTGACCTGTAGTGCCTGTGGGTTGAAGGACCCTCGTGGCTGCTGGAGATTCCTTCCTTGAAGCCTGCTCAGATCTGCTCCTCTTGGGGCTGCTTGGCCAGGGCAGGGCTGAGCTCTGCTCTGGGTCTGGTGCATGATGGACCTTTGGTGTCAGTTTTTCAGGGCTCTCTGGAACAGAAATCTCCTCCACTCCTTTGCTGCATGGCTTCCACTGCTCTAGAATTTTTTGGGAGTTTTTTTTACAGGTAATTTATGGGCTGTGGGTTCGGAGCTAGCATATGTGAATCTTTCTACTCCGCCACCTTGGTTCCTCCCCGCTAAAGTACTTTCTGAGCTTTTCCAAGAATGCTCTTTGTGCTTCATATCAGTTCATAATCCCTTCTGAAGTTTCAGATGGAAGTATAGTCTCAATGTTGCCCTCTTTGGTATTTGTATTTTGGTCTTTGTCCCCATAGAAAGGTACTATGATCTTATCCATTTTCATTTACTTCTTGTTCCTAATGCTTGCCCTTTTCCTGACTTTTAAAGTGACTCTCTCCTTCTGGGTCAGAGAGGGTTCTGTCCCACCATTCTTTTGCTTAGAACTTGAGGCTTATTGTGGTCTCTGATTCTTTCACCTACAGCCTAGAATGCTCTAGCTTACCTGGTGCTGAGCTGGCTGATGTGCCAAAGCAGAGGCCAGGTGAATTTTTCTGAGTTTTCTTAGAGTTACCCTGGAACTAGCTGCATTAAGTGTGGGAAAAGGGTGGTCTGGCCACAGGAGGTCTCCTCTCTTCAGCACAGGCAGGCTCAGTGTTTGCACTAGTGTCTTCCCTATTCCCCTGGTGGTGCTGAGGCATTCCTGGGGTCCTGGAATTGACAATTTTGGGCTGTAACCCACTGGAGTTCAGGACCTCCTCCTTGTTCCTTGAAGTGGAGCAATCTAAGACAACTCTGGTCTTGCAGTGGTCCCCTTCAGCCACAGCAAGACAGACTGCCCTTTACAATTTTCTTAACCTCATGGGTCTGAGTTTGTTTACCCCTTTGGTTGATCCCACTCTTCCAGAATTTTTCCTGAGGCAATATTCTATAGATTCTCAAGGTCAACAAGGGGAGGAGTAGAGCATTTACTGATCATTCTGCCATTCTGCTTCTTGGAATTTCAAGTAGGTGACTTACAGACATTTAATCTGTGGGCTGATAGTCTCAGAAGAAGCTGCTGCAGTTACCTGGCCTCAGCGGCTCTCCCTTGCAGGGTTACACTGGACTCCAGTCTTGGGCTGTTATATTTGAGATTCCTCAGTGGGGCTGCTGCTTCTGACCACCACCACTAAGGTTTCCTGCTCAACTTTGCAATGATGGGGTCCATGCAGTCACATGCAACAGATCCTTCCTGTCAACCTTCCATTCTGTCATGGGTTGGAAATCTGCCACCATCTGCCTCCTATTGGATTCTGCTACCATAACATTTGTTCAGAGTCTCTTTTTAACAGTATATGAAGGAGTTTATCTTAGAGCTTAGGTGAGTAGTTGCTCTCACTCTACCATCTTCACTCCACCTCTGCCAATTTTACTTTTTAAAGAGCTGATTGTATTTTTTAAATCATTGGTTAATTTTTCTTCTACCTCTCTAATTTGACTTTTAAAATTCTTTTTGAGCTCTTTCCAAGAATGCTCTTTAGGCTTGAGTCTAGTTCACATTCCCTTTAAAGGTTTCAAATGTAGGTATAGTGTCAATGTTGTCCTCTTCTGAATTTGTGTTTTGGTTTTCCCTGTAATAAGATTCTTTGGTCTTTGCTTTTCTAATTTACATCTTGCTCATGGTGATTGCCTTTTTCCTGCCTTTTAAAGGGTATATTTGCTTTTAGGGCATAGGGTGCTCTGTCCCACATTTCTAGTTCTGGCAGCTGGGGACCTGGTTACTGGTTGTGGCTTCTGATTTTTTTCAACTATAAGCTATAAAATGCTACTGTTTATTTGGTGCTGAGTTGTCTGGTGTGTGCCAAAGTTGAGGCCAGGTAAAGACTATCTGAATTTCTCCTGGGGTTACACTGGAGCTTACTGAGTGGAGTGTAGGGGAGGGGTGGTCTGACCATAGGAGATCTCTTACTCCTTTTGGTCTTCAGTAGAGCAAAGGCAGGCTCAGCAGCTGATGAACCTTTTCTGCATGGGTGTCTGCCCAATTCTCCTGGCTCTGTTAAGTCTGTCCAGGGTCCTGGTGCTGGTACTCATGGCTCAGTCCCCTGGGGCACAGGATTTCCTGCTGGTCCATTGCGTTGGGGCTTGCTGGGGCGCCTCTGCTCTTGCACTGGCTCCCATTCAGCCACAGCCAGAGGGACTCTTCCCATCAATCTTACCAGACTCCCAGGCTAAAATACTGCTGAATCCCTTCTGTTGACTCCCCTGGATTTTTTTCTAGGGCAATATTTTCTAAGTTTTTCAAGGTCAGCAAGGGAGATTGAGAGCACTTCCAGTTTACTCTACCATCTTAACTCCAAGAAGTTCATGTAGGTGACTTTGAAACAGTCTGTGGGCTGAGAGAAAAGCCTGAGGGCTATGGCAGTAACAGGGGCTGCTCCTAAAGATATCAGCTTATGGACTGTTTCAAAATATTGTATTGATCCAGTTACAAAACACTCCTTTCTCTCTTTATTTTTTTAAGGAGTGTTTTGTAATTGGATCAATACAAGTTTTTTGAATGCTTTGGGAGATTAACCCCCAAATTACAGTTAATTGGAATGAGATTTTCTTTTTCTGTTGTTACTTCTTGTGTTTTGCTATTTTCATATGTGAATTCTTTTGTTTTGTGAGGATTTATTTTTATAGCCTGCAGTTTTACTGAAGTTATTTTCTCAACCAGTATTTGTGCTGATTTTCCAAGGTTTTCCAAGTAAACCTTCATATTACTAGCAAATAGGGAAATTTTTTTTCTTTTTTTACCTATCCTTATTTGTTAATTTCTTTTTTCTTATTGCCATTGCTAACATTTTCAGAACTATTTTAAATAAAACCTGGTAGAGTATTTCATTCTCATAGTTACTGGAAAAAGTTCTGGTGTATCCCTATGGCATATGATACTTTCTTTTGGGTTTAGCAAGATGCTTTTGTTACTAATTAATAATATTATATAACAAAATATATGCACTTATAGCTGTGCATAATAGTTTTTGATAATATTTTTATATTTATTCTGGTTTTGCTGCAATTTTCCTTGCTCATTAAAAATGATTTGTTTTTCTGCTCTCTTTTTTAAAATCAGACTAGCCAAGGGTTTAGTAATTTTATATTTTTCAAAAAATGACTTTTGATTTTTATTTATTATTTCTATATTTTTGTTTTAAATTCACCTATTTCCCATCTAATCTTAATGTATCTTATTGTGTGCTTATTTTAGATATGTTTTTGTTGGTTGTCTGATTTTTAAATACACATTCAATTTATTAATCTTCTCTTTTTCTATTTTCGTTATGAATGAGTTAAAGGATATTATTTTTTTTCCCTTGAGGACTACTTCAGCTCCATCCCAGACATTTTGATATTTTTTGTCATTTCAATTTTCTTTTCCATGGTTATTAATTGTTTCTAAGATTTAGTCTTTAGCACTTTAATTATTTAAGATGTACTTGTTAAGCCTCATTTGGATCTGTGTCTTTTGTTTGTGGTCCTTGAATCAGTCTATATTATTATTGCTTTATTGACTGCTCAGGATATATTGATTTCTGCCTTTTTATATTTCTTTATAATATCACTGTGCCCTAGCCCTGTTCAGTAGAGAAATGTGTGTGTGTATTTGTAAACAAACACTATACTACTTTGAACTTTCACTACCCTCCCACCCTCAGTGTTCTTCATACGATCAATTATTCCAAGTTATCTATTCTGTGCTCTGCCCTCTGGGTACTTTCAGTCACTGCTTTATAGAACTTACCTCATGTATTTCCCTTTTCCATTGCTCTTCACTCTCAAAAGAAATTCAATTATTTAAATGATAATTCCTTTGTATTTGAAGATCTTTCTCATGATGAATTGCATTACTTGTTCCTGAACTGAATTGTTAAATTTAACCATTGTGTGTCTTGGAGTTTGAGATTTGAGTTTTTGTATGGAGGCAATCTGTGACTTTTTCAACCAGTATTTCATTTTTTATATTAGGTCGTTCTGGGTAATTTTCTTCTTTTTTTCCTTCATTTTTTTTCATTTATTTCCTTTCATTTATTCATCATATATATGATAAGGTTTATTTATTTATTTGTTCTGTGATGTTTGTTTGATTTTCCCTGGGAGACCTATGATCCTTAGGTTGTCTCTACACAGACTGTTTTCAAGATCTATATACTTTCATTGCATAATGAGCATATTTTCTATTAATGTTTTTGATTTTTGCTTCTCTTCCTTTGCATTGTTTTTCTTTCTGTGTATGTAAGATCCCAATCTATTCTTCTTTCTTTTTTTTCTCTGGTGAGGTTTGCTATTGCCAATTCAAGTTTTTCTATTTTTCTCATTAATTTTTCTCGGGACATAAATTCAGCTCTCATAGTTCCTATTCGTCTTTTAATCCACTCAGGAACAACATCTCGTGGATCCATGTTTTCCTAAATGTTTGCAGTCTTTTCTGTCTCATCAAGTCTTTGATCATTTTCTTTAATTTTACAGTATTTATGTATAGAACTCTGACATTATATACCAGATCGGGAGGCCATATTTCTTCCTGTTACTACTGTTTTTCATGTTGATTTATCTGTGTACATTCAAAGTCTTTGAGATTTCTTCTACTTGACACTTGGTACTTTCAGTCTCTCTTCCCTCATCCCCACACCCCATTTTCTTTATTGCCTGTTTCTGACTCTTGTCCTCTGATTGTCATTTTCTTTGGAGTTGTATCTTAAAGCATTTCAATTTATTTCCCCACACTTTGCAATTTCCAGATCACTAGCCTAAGTGTCTGACCAAACTAAATTTTAGATGGTCAGAATTGGCTCCAGCTAGATGCTGTGCTTTACCTTGAGGCTTAATGGAATATTGTGCTACTCCTGATATGCACAGTGCCTTGTCCTTTCTCATTTCCTTGGTTGCTTAGTTTTTGGCCCAGCTGGCAGTTCTTAGTTTTGCAGACTTGGTTCTTCCTCGTTTTGGCCCCTAGAAGACTGTTATTCCTGAAGGGTGGTGACAAAGCTGGCTGTTAAGGTTCAAGAAAACCCACAGCCTACCATCCAGCTCTCTATAGCAGAACAAACAGAGAGGGAAGACCATAATGTAGAGATGAGTTCTGATGTAAGCCTGTGTTGTGCTGGTGTAGCCTTGCTAAGTAGTTTAGGATCAATGTGCCTTCATTCCTGAGAATTGTTTTAGCCTTCTTTTGGCTTTCCTAGACTGGGGAAATAGCTTGCATTGCTTTATCTTTTACTCATAATTTCTCTTTGGAGAGATTTGAGAGGCCATAGGGATCAGAGAAAAGGTGTGATCTGGAACCACATGTGTATTTCTTTAATGACATCGTTTACAATCCTTTCCTTCATAATTCTTTGTCTTTACAGTGGTTCATACAGCCTAATCATATATACCACATGCCACTAAACTGTCCTGTGGGTTAAAAATATCAGTTTTTAGTTATTTAGATGCTATAATATTCCAAGATTTGTGGTCATACAACAATTTGGGTAGAATGTTGGTACTAAAATAAATTGTTATTATTTCAAGGAGAAGTTTATGATGATTAAAAGAAGAACAATTTCCCAATATTTGTCCTTCCTGCACCTCTTATTCTATTTAATTTATTAACTGTTTGCAAAGTTCAAGATACGTTTATGGATGAGTGAGAGCTACAGGTCAACCTTCTAGCTGTATACCATAATCTGGACAATAGGCATTCTTCATATACTTACTTACTTTTTCTGTAAGAAAGAATGGTAAAAGTGTTTTCAGAGGTTGTGTTTCTCATCCAGGAACTTCTTCTTGATGATATCCCCAAAGATGAGTCTCTAGAGCAGCACAGTGGAATGAATATTGAACTTAGAGTCAGGAGACATGTTCAGATCTTGAGGCTGCCATTCACTATGTGTATGAGTTTGGTAGTCATTTAAAATCACTTGCCTCATTTTCCTCATCTGTAAAATGAAAATATTGGAGTAGTTGGCTCTTGACTCTTCTAGTTCTAAATCTATGGTTTTGTTATTTACAATCTAATGACCTCATCATCTCTAATGATTCCTGCTTATTTCTTGAAATTCCTTTTGAGTAGGTATTGTTCCATTCTTTAGTTTAATGTGCCTGGCACAAAATAATGCTACTAATAAATAATTGCTTGAATTAAATGCATTAAGCAAAGCACTTATATCTCATTGAAAGAGTGAGGGAAAATGACACTGTTTCTTTTCAAGGTAATTTCTCTATTATGCCATAATGAGTGCTAACTTTTCATTTGATTACTGCGTGGAGTTGGAGAAAGTGGTTGTCTCTATTTTCCTCTCCAATTGTATGGAACTAAAAAAAAAGCAAAAACTGCTTCCTTTACTTGAGGTTCAATCTCAAGTCCTGGTTGCTTATTTTCCTGACTCAGATAACTGAAAAGTGATCCTGAGATGGATCTTTTAGTCTTGATATCTTCCTCATGAATCTGGTAGCTACTTTACTTCAGTCAGAATCAGGGTTTTTAGCAGGAGCCTATTTCCAAAATGGTTTCTTGGAGAAGATCCAAGTATGGGCAAAGCAGCAGAATTCTGCCTCAGTGCTATCCAAGAGGCCTCTACAATACCCTCCTGAGTTGTTATTTGAACCCCTTACAGGCTGTGAACTGAGAGCCCCTGGAAGAACCCACTGCTGCTACAGCAGCCCTGACACTGTGCTGGGACCAGGGCTGATTTGCTTTCTTCTCTAATCCAGATCTGACAGACTTTTCCCACTGACCTTGTAAATTATCTTTGGCATTTGTGGGATTGAGAAGTCTGGAGACTGTCTGAGCTTCCAGGGATTCAGTTCCCTTAGGTCTGGTCTGGATGTACTGGGCCCTGGTCTGTGCCAGAGTGGCCCACACTGAACTGTGCTTCTCTTCTATTTCTCACGACAGACCTTTCCCATTGACCATCCGAGCTATCTTCAGGTGAAAATTTCATTAACTATGTTTTTTTTTTTGTAGATTCTGATAATCAAGAATTTGTTTAGAGTCATTTTTGTAGGGATTTGGAGGGATTTGGGGGAGAGATCAAATGAGTCCCTGCTTTTATTCCTCCATCTTGGTCCTACCCCTCTCCTTTGCATTTCTTGCAGGTTGCCTGAAATACTTTGGTGTACAAGAAGTGGCTTGATGGCTTCAGGTTGTGCAGGACTGCTTTGGTGAAAAACCTGGACATGAGCTATACATAAGATATATTGGAAGATTGCCCTGGAGTAGCTCTAATTTGTGGGCATTCAGAGAAGAAAAGCAAGAAAAACTTGATCCTCTTTCTCTGGAGTCAGGATCCATCAAAACTGAACCTGGTCCAGGGTATCCCAGAGCAAAAATGATATAGATAACAATAATAATAATATTTGAATTTTTTTAATGGCTTTGGTGTATTCCCTTCTTTTTAGGTGCCATGAAATAAATAAATAAATAAATCTGATTTTCAGAATTGCATGAGACATAAAATTTGGTTATGGTTCAAAATAATGAAATTGTTAAATGCTATGTTAACAGTAAAATATTTTATGATGACATGGGAATAAATCCTTTAAACAAATATATGGAGAAAGACAGTTCACCATTAATGGAGTAAAAATGTTCTCAATAGGTAAATGAAAGGCATGTTAATGAATGCCTTGCAAAGTTTGGGTGGTTTTTGTTTTTGTTTTTTTTGACACACTTCTCTCAGAGAAGAAAAGGAATTTCAACTCTCAGGAAAATTAAATATTTCAGTTGAAAAGAACTGAACCAGGTGGAAACAGGTCTTATTAGCTCCTTCTAAGACTACCGATTGTGGTAGGATGATTTGAGTGTTATCATTTTCTTCACCACTCACTAGTCAGTTGTTTTAAACACTCAGCCTGTAAGGCAGCTTTATCTGTTTAATTAAGCATGGAAGTACATGTTGCTAAACATGCAGTCTTCTTTCTACAGTCTATGTGATAAAGGTTAAAAATAAAAATTAGGTCAACCATATAAATTATAGAAAGTATTTCCTATAACCTCCAAAATAATGTACAGACAATCGAATTGATGAAGGCTTATTGAACATACCTTATTTTTACTTGTGTGATATGATCATTACATCTCTTCTCTTTAAGCAGAGGGGAATAATAAGAACTTCCATCTGAGGCATCCAGTGGCTTGTGAAAGTCTCGGATCCACTCAAAGTGATATTCTTGAATTCTTGCCAGATTCTTGCTGTGTGACTTACAGTAATAATTCTGGCTTATCATTTTTCTTCTCTGTATGGAACTTGGGTCTTACAGAAGCATACTCTTGCTGTGCCATATGGATAATATTATGTGTATGCTCATTTTTATGTCTAATTCAAAAATTGGGGCTGTCTAATTCAGTTGTATCTCCTTCTGATTTACTCATAGCTCCCAAACATTAGCAATGTTAGAGCTGAGATTTTACTTAATGATTATCATCCTTGACAAAGTAACCTTCTTGTTAAAGCAGAATTTGTAGGAGCTTTTGAAGAAAGTCTTTATGAGTATACTTTGGAGACAATTTGTACCTGGTAAGTAAGATGATTAACGGCCTTCTTGTCCACAAAATTTTGATCCAAAATGTAAGAACTGGATGCCCATCAGGTCAGTTTCTCACTGACAAAATAGAAAACCTGCTGAGGCATCATACTGGTGGAAGGAAAAAGAAAATCTCAAAGAACTAAAAGTAAACAGGAAAGCTCGTGTGTACTCATAGCATAAAGTTAGACAGTAAATAGAGAAAATTGTTATGTGTCATAGGTGTTTATGTCCAATCTAATTTTGCTCAATCCAAGTAATACATATTTAGCACCTAGTGTATGGCAGGCGCTGTGTTTGGAATGGTAAAAATAGTTCTTGTCCCTAAGGGTATCCACAGTCTATTACAACATGTAAATATATAACTCCATACATATTCAATCAAAACAGAATGATTAATATGCACCAGGACCCTTTCCATGAGCTCAGAATATAAAAAAAATGGCAAAAAAAAATCTTTCCCTAACAGTTGGCATTCTAAGTGACACACTATGTACACACATTCGTATATCCAAAACACATAGATACACAGACAGGCAAACATATAAAGCAGATGGAAGGTGATTTTTAAGAGGAAGGTATTAGCAGATAGGTTGGGGTTAGGGAAACAGGAAAGACCTCATGAAGAATGAACCAAATTAAACTAAATCTTGAAAGAAACCAAGGATTTAAAGAGGCAAAGCTGATTGATTTGGGACAGCCAATTGAAAGACCTGGACATAGAATATTGAGCATCTTGTAAGAAGAATGGCAAATAGGATGAGAATAGCTAAAACATAGAATGCGAGCGGATGGTGCTGGAAAGGGGAAATAATGTTTAAGAAATCTTGAAAGGTAAAAATGAGGCAAGATTATATATTTTTAAAAATTCCAAACATGTCTATTTAAGGTGGAGTAAAAAAAAAACCACTAACAACTAAAGGAAGCAGGAATGTCTTCTTGAAAGAAATAACACTGGAACTATTTATTTCTATCCACATTCTTCAAGATACATTGTCCTCATCCCTATTCCTCTCTCCTTTTCCATACCCTAAAACAAAACAAAAAATATAAAACTTCACAAATATTGTTTAAATTTGAAATTTCCTTGAGATTGGGGTATGGTTTATAATTTTTTAAAATATATTTGCTAAGTAATTTTAAGTTGAATTGCTCTGTATTTTGGTTCATTCATTCTTTCCTGATACTTTATATGTTAATATATAGTACATACGTACATATATAAACATATATACATACATAGCTAGCTCGATAGTTTATGATTTCCTTTAGAGTTATATTTCCTTTCCTTACTGATTTTGCAAAGTATTTAAATCAGCTTTCCTTTTCTTCCTTAATCACTCATAAAGGGTTAGGAGGTGACCATATCAGTTTTACTTCAGAGTGACAAATGAATCCTTAATTGCAGCAGTAGCACTGAGTTTACATTTGCAGTTTTATTTTTATCTTCACTATTGTTTTTCTCTCATTAATTTCTTCATTGTTTGCTGCCTCACAAATGTTCTTTTTTCTCCTGTGTTATGAAATGATCTGTATTTTTTTTTTCAAACTTGAACCTTGATTTCATTTTGGAATGTTTTCCATGTAGCAATTGTTCATCCTGATACACTGGAATTATTACTATTATTAGTATTGACCTTATTACTGTCTTCCACAGTGTTTAACTTGTGGATAGTATCTTTCAGGATTCCAAATTAGAGATCTTGTACTTATTTTTTTGTGGATGGAAATAAAACATTTTCTTAAAACAAGCAGGATGTCTATTGTTTTTTTTCCTTTAAAAATATTAATCTTGTATTTCTTTAGCCTGTAGGACATACATTCTTTTTTCTTTTAAAAAAATTAATTTGTTTTCAGTTTTCAACATTCACTTCCATAAGTCTTAAATTTTCTCCCCCTCCCTTACCTCTCCTTTCCTGAGATGACATCCAATCTTATATGAGTTTTACCATATATTTTTATTAAACACATTTTCACATTAGTCATATTGCATAGAAGAATTAAAATGAATGGGTGAAACCATGAGAAAATTCAAAACAAAACAAAATGCAAGAGAAAATAGTCTGCTTCATTCTGTGTTCTGATTCCATAGTTCTTTCTCTGAATGTGGATGGCATTTTGCCTCAAGAGTCCTTTGAGAATGTTTAGGTCTTTGCATTGCTGTGAAGGGCTAAGTCTATCAAAAACAGTTCTTGCATACTGTGGTTGTTACTGTGTACCAAGTTCTCCCAGTTCTGCTCCTTTCACTCAGCATCAGTTCATATAAATCCTTCCAGGACTCTCTGAAGTCCTCCTGTTCATCATTTCTTATAGCACCAATAGTACTACATTACATTTATATACAACTTGTTCAGTCATTCCCAATTGATGGGCAACCCCTCGATTTCCAGTTTTTGGCCACCACAAAGAAAGTTCCTATAAATATTTTTATACATGTGGGACCTTTTCCCACTTTTGTCATTTCTTTGGGGTACAGTTCTAGAAATGATATTGCTGGGTTAAAAGGTATGTACATTTTTGTAACCCTTTGGGAATAGTTCCAAATTGCTCTCCAGAATGGCAGAAAACTGGTAAAAAAATTTTGCGACTAGTGTATGTGATCAACTGATGAAACTACTCCTCCTCTGAAACCAAGAACCAAGGGCTGGCTCCTGTAGGGGGACAGTACCTTGCATTAAAGGGATTGTAGCTGGCTCTTTTAGTTTTCTTCTCCATGTTAACTTCTAAATAACTGTTTTCAGGGATGCTATCT
The DNA here is from genome assembly GCA_023548195.1 of Bettongia penicillata ogilbyi. NCBI lineage: Eukaryota > Metazoa > Chordata > Mammalia > Diprotodontia > Potoroidae > Bettongia > Bettongia penicillata. Next base: position 1,853,021 of record JAJHZJ010000071.1, read on the forward strand.
TATATTCTTAGACACGTCATTTGCAGACAGTTGGCCACTACTATGATGCAGGCAACAATTAGCTGTGGCCAGCTTTTTATTTCCTAAGAAATTCCTTTATGCTTATGATCCTAGAAGAAAGGGTATACACAATAGGCCTCCAGGGGTCAAAAATGATAAGAGGTATACTCTGTGGAAGCTATTAGTTGGCCTCAATAAATACACTACTCAATAAAAAAAAAAAATACATAGAGAACTGAGTGAAATTTACAAGAATACAAGTCATTCACCAGTTGACAAACGGTCAAAGGATATGAACAGAAGAAATTAAAGTAATCTATATTCATATAAATGTTCTAAATCACTATTAATCAGAGAGATGCATATCAAAACAACTCAGAGGTACCACATCACACCTATCAAATTGTCTAATGTGACAAAACAGGAAGATGACAAATGTTGGAGAAATGGGAGAGTTGGAACACTAATTCATTGTTGGTGGAACTGGGACATACATTCTTGATCATCTTTATTTATTGAAAATTCATGCATTGCTTTTTTCCCCTAGGAGAATAGGATGTGGATTACAAGTTAAAATACCAAGTAAAACTCATCGTTTATAGATTAAATGGAATGAGGTCCATCTGAGATAAGAGGAGTCGATAATACCAAAAACCTGATATGCGTGGACTAGTATAAGTAGTCATTGACTAGAGTTCTTAAGCTTTCTGGAAGCTAAAATTAACAACTTATTTAATATTCTAATATGTATATATGTATGTATATGTGTGTGTGTATTTCAACTCCTGAGTAAAAAGAAACAGGCATTCATTATCAGAGAAAAATTACTTCATGGAAAAGACTCAAACAACAATTTCTTATACAAGTATATAAGTACTACAATGACTTCAGCTACAAAATTAAAACAAAAAAAAAACCATTATTTTTTCAATTCACTCAAACATACCTCTAAAAAATCTGAATACACAACATTAAAATCTAATTTAGTGAAGACATTTTGGCGGGGAGGCAAGAAGGTGGAGCAGGAACTGGCTTCCTAATGACTACCTCAAGTGCAAGTTTAGTACTGTGAAAATCTAGATGAGTGACTCTACTAACTTCACCATTTATCAGGTATCATAAGGGAGTTTTTGACAACTACTCAATTCCAGACAGGTCAGGCATAGTCAAATTCTCTAAGTTTTGCTGATAGATATTCTAGATGTCTCTTCTTTTCTTTCCCCCTATAGACAAGCTAAATCTCTAGATACCAATTGTGAAGAAGGCAAAAACTGTAATTTTACTTAGGCTGAGCTCATAGTGTTTTCTTTGATGAAAGTCCTACCTACTTCAATGCATAAATGAAAAACAAGGGAGCCTGGAGAAAGAGATGGTTCTGTATCTTCTGGAAATTCCTAGTATGGGATGAAAATTCCTCAAAAGAGAAAAAAAAATTTGGCTTGAAACATCTGGGGATTAATGACCCATGAATATAGATACTTACACCAAAAGAATTCCACTAGTCTGTATCTATCCTTATTTGATTTACTTTGCACCAGGGTATTCAAACATACCTGGAATTGGCTAACTCTAAAATTTGTTAAGAAGACAAAAACAAAAAACTGCGTTTCTCTTTATCTCACTCAGTTTAAACTTGCAAAGTCATGACTTATCCAGAGTTATTGTACAGTCTGGATAAGTCCAATTTCCTGGAAATAGCTGAACTGTGCAATATCATTTCTCAGAGCAAGTATGACAGTGAGGCAGACATATGTCTCCTTGTATTCTTTTTTGTAAGAGTTGTTATTCTGCTTATATTTTGCATGTTATCCATAGACTCTATAGTAAATTTAAAGTGACTGTTGCTTTGTCTTTGATTTTTGACATCATGTATCTGGATGGAAAAGTTTCATAAAGCTGTTTGAGAACTCAGAGCATTGACCTATAAAACATGGAAGAAATGGTTTTAGCCTGGGGAAAAAAAAAGACATATGTTCTCCAGAAAACAAATTAGCATGACTGCTGTGATATTCTTAATGACCTGCTACTCAAAAGATTCCCAAAATCCATGAGCCAGAATCCTGCAGAGGGGAACTTATATAAAGGTTTAGAGTGAATAACACAGACTGTTTTAAATGTCACTTAAACACCATGTGCTTTTGGAAAAAGAAAAACACAAACAATTTGATAGTATATGTTAGATCCTGTCATTTTTCCAGGTGTACTCAAATAGCCATGAGTATTGACCACAAGTTTATGACTGAATTTAAACTTTGGGATGAAATTACCTTGAAGGGCAGTTATTTCAGGAGTCATTATGCTGGCTCACAGTTGCTGGTGTTTTTCTTGCCAGGCAAACAAATACTTGTATTTCCTTTAGACAGGCAACATTGTACTTTCCCTTTTTCTCTCCCTGGCAAAAGGAGGTATTTATCACTAGCCTTTAAATCTAGTGTGAGCAGAACAGAACCCTCAGAATTAAAAATCAAATAAACCAAAAATCAATTTCTGTATAAAGCAGCTGTAAGAGTATATGAATTCTCATTTTATTAAATGCAGACACTTGGATAAGTCCTCAGAAATGCACCCAGCCCTCAGAGCATTTTGTCTTCCACACATGCGGACTTTTGTCAGAAATTTTCTGAGGTGAAAGAATACATTACCTCGAAAACAACAAAAACACAACACCGATAGGAGTCTCTGACCTGCTGCTGCTTCTTTTCCTTTTGATTTTCATGGGATTTTCATTGATTTTTGGATATATTTTATTGAACTGATCCTTGCAACATCCTATTTCAGTGGATGAGTCATTTAATTTTTTTAGCCTCAATTTTGTCATCTGTGAAATTGGAATGAATACCTGTAGTACTTATATCAAGGGTTTTCATGATACATGCAGCAGTTCCCTGATTTTTATGTATACACATGTACACACATGCGCGCAACCCCACACACACAATGAAAAATTTCTTAACCTTAAAGAAATACGTGTCAATAATCATTGTTCAATAAGCATTATTTTGTCTTTTTAGTAGAAAGTTAGTTCTTCCAGGAGGATTCATTATCCATGGCAATCCTCTTCACTAGAGGATAACCCTTCTAACTCCTCAACTCCCCAAATCAGAAGAGATGTCTCAATTTCTTTTCACTCCTTCCTGACCATTCCTCTACTTTCATTCTTCAGTGACCTTTTCTTTTCTAAAGTAAAAGCAATCTGTTCATACCCTTCTCATTGCTCTTAAAATCTGTTCAACTTCGGGTCACTCTCTACTCTTATGACAACAAATACAGTATCACAGTCTTGCTCCAAGCTTCAATCCTCAATAAGAACTTACATGTACCTTTTAAAGATTTCATCCACACAGGAACATAGTTGTAATTTAGACTGGATGACTTCCAACATCTTGAAATTTTACTTTCTAATAACAGTCATGTTCTACTTATCTACACTAAATGTCTTTTTCACATTAAATGTATTCTACATTTTCTTCTTTCTTCTTCCAGTTCCAACCAGGGATTTCTTATCTCTGAATAACCTTTCCCATCTTATTTATCTATTTCTCCTAATGTAGCACTGCTCAACCCACCAGATATAATCATTAAAGTAAATTGATTTCACATATCACAAGTTTGTGGAAAATAACGAGTTAGGCCTTCACTAGTGCTTGGCAATCTGGCTAGTCCATGCTTACTGACTCCTTATCTCTTTTCTCACAGATCTTTTTTCAAGTCTTTTTCCTTCTCATCTGTAACTCTACCTATAAACCACAGTCACAGTGGATGATCTTATCTCCTATTTCACCAAAAATATCAAGGTCATTCATTGTGAACTTGCTAACCCCCTTCTCCATTCCTCAAATATTATAATATCACTACTCTTTATCTTCTCATTAGCCCCATCACCAAAGATGCAGGATGACGGAGTGGAAAAAGATTTGAATTTGAAATCACGAAACTTGGGTTCAAATATCAACTTTTGAGCAAGTAACTACCTACTTGGACATGTTTCCTTAGCTATAAAATGAGGGGGGGAAATGATCTTTCTTCCTTCCAGCTCTATATCCAACAAGCCTATGAACCTTCTATTTTTCTGTAAGATTTTGTTCCAGAAAGAAGTCCTTTTCTTTCATGTGCCTTCAGTCTTGTACTCACTATTAGTTTCTTCCTGTATTCCTACTAACATGGTCAGATCTCTACAATCCTATAACCCACATTGCTTGACCTTTCTACTTCCTTTAAGCCATCATCCTACTATCTTCTCATTTATTGCCAAATATTAAAAAAATGGAAAGAAAAATTATCTTCCCCTAAAACTTCCATTTTCTCACCATGTACTATCTCTTCAAACCCTTATAATTAGCTGCTGCAATCAGGATTCATTTAGCAATGGTTTTTCCAACATCATCAGTTACCTGATAATTTGTGAACTCAATGATTTTTATTGGTCCTTTCCTCTTGACTTCTCTGTATCTCTTGGCAGTCATATTTCTAGTCCTTATTCAAAGGAATACTTCCTATTTCCTTGACTTTGGAAATAATGTTGCTTCTCTTCAATTTTAATTATTTTTTACCTTTCTAGATCTTTCTTGTCTTCTCAGTTCTTTAATATGGAAATCTCTTTGGGGTCTATTTTTTAAACTGCTTATTTTTCTCTTTCTATACTTGACAATCTTTACTCTCTTGGCAACATGATTCACTCCCATGACTTCAATTACTACCTCTTTAGAGATAGCTGTTGAATCTAAACATCTACTTCTGACCTCTCTTCTAAGTTCTAGACCATCATCTACAACTGCCAGTTGGAATTTCACCTGACTCTTCAAGTAGCACCTCAAGCTAAATACAGCTCAAATTCAGCTTAAATTTTCCGTATAGGTGCTTCTATTTCTGTTTTTACTATTTTGATCATTAGTACCATGTGCTAGGTCTCCCACGTTCATAACTTTGGAGTTAAATCTCCCTTTTCCTACTCCACCATTTTTCACACAGACCATATCACATCGGGATCTGCAACATGTCACATCTTCCATAGTTTCTATATTTCCTCTATATCATCCAGAATAGGCCTTCACTATGACACATTTGACTATCTCTGTAGCCTCTTTACGTATTTTCTTACCCATACTAACACCTTCTTCAAAATCATGTTCATATAGCCACAACCTCCTTTTTTTTGTATATTCCTGGATATACCACACCTCAAAAATCTTCATTGATTTCTTATTTCCTCCTGAGTAAAATTGGAACTTTGATACTTATCATTCCAGGCCCTCCACAATGAATACTCCCTTATTTTCCATTTATATCTCGTAATATAATAGAAAAAAAAAAGTTAGAAGAGAACTTTAGCTCTCAGTAACATAACACTTTCTTTTGTAACTCTTTAATACATTTACTCTCAAAGATCATAACTATAGCTGTGTTGGTGTCTTATTATGATAGTAAAGCTTGTGATCCTTGCAGCTAAAGACCATTTCTTACCTGAAATTTGTACCTATCTCATTGCCTAGCACAAAACTGCACAGAGCTGGTGATTGATTAATTTCTGTTTATTTAATTTGATTTCTGAGATAAAGCCATAGAGGGGGTGCTTATAAAATATTAAATTAGTAGAGAAAATTAATGTCAAAGATAGAATAAGAATCCAAAACTATTTTGACAGGTTAGAACAATGATCTGAATAAAATATGATAAAATTTAATAAATGTCAATGTAAACTATGAAATTAAAATTTTAAAAATATTTTAACAAATACAGAATAAGCATGGTAAGTCAATGGTTCATTTTAAAACAGAGAATTTAGTGAAGTAAACTCAGTATATGTTAGGGTACAGCATGATGCCCATAATATAATAGGGGCATATGATCTTGGATTACTTTGATTGAACTATGATAATTAGGAAGACCTCATAAAGAAAAATATCATACCCCTGGGGGGGCTCATATAATTATATTAATCAGAAATTTTCTATCTTTTTCAACTGCTGTATCTCATTGAGAAGCCAAATGCTAGCCTTGGGACATGTGAGAGTAGAAAATATTGGTAAATATAGCCTCTCTCCCACTTCCCCCCCACACAAAAACTTTGATTATTTAAAATAATGAACTGAATTTTGAAAAGCAATAATAAGCTACCACTGTGTGAATAGTAACAAAAAAATCTATGACATAAACTAGAAAATGTACAGAAAAAAAAGACTTTTATTTACCCAGATTATCAATTCTGGACTTAGCTAAGACGATGTCTTATAGTTAACAACAGGAACTGTAGTAAAGGAATGAACTGGAAAATTTGGATTTTAAGTCAGCACTGTGGATAAATTTTTTATGTTTCTTATTTCTAGGATAGAGTTTAATTTGTACTCTTGAAATTGGCTTGTTTTAATTAAGAAATGTTGACCATTTGAGTAAGTACATTAATAGGCCATGCATATGTTATGAACTTAAATTTAAAAATCCAAAATATGTCTCAAAGTTTAAAATTGTAACTGCTTCCTTTTTACAAGTGAAGCCTAAAATAATAGAAATTTATGGTACGATGGAAAACATGTAAAATTTGGCATCAGAAGACTTAGATTAAAATCCCAAATCAGTGACTATCTGTGTGACCATAGGCTAAATACTAAATTTCTTTAGCACTTAGTTCCTCATCTATAAAATGACAGAACATCCAGAGTAGCTGGGCAAAGAGCTCACTGCCAACTCCAAAAATCTGATCCTATGATCCTAGTAGTCCATGACACTTGCTGGTTTATGAGACCCAGGGCTGGTACCTCTCTATAGTGTGTTGGCCCCTACATCAAATCTAAAGTCTTAATGGATTTCAAGATTTTATCTATTCAATACTTTCCCCTGCTGCTTGTCAGTGCTCAAACTCTGCTATCTTTAAGCTGTTGTGCTTACTATTTGTCAGTATACTCATTCTTATCTCATAATCTTTGCTCATGTTGTTTCTCTTAGCTGAAATGCTCACCCGCTTCTCCATCTATGTGCATCCACTCTTCATTCAAGCCCAATCTCCTCAGCTAAGCCTTCCTAGACAGCATTAACGCACGTGGACCTTTTATTATTGTGAACTCCTTTTACATATTGAGCTACTATTACAAGGTTGAACATTTAATTACTTTCTAATATTTTCATTTGTATTTGTTCTGATTCACTGACTAGATTATATGTAGATAAATTATCTTCTATTTCTCTTGTGTTCTCCAGGTGCCTGAAAAATGTTGTGAAACATTGAGAGAGATTTATTGGGGGGTAGCCTTTAAGAAGTGATAGGATTTTAAAAAGCTTTCAATAAAACATTTTACAAACATATAATAAGAGGCAATATTTGTGGTGAGTACTTTGTTAATCTGGGTTAGGTGATATAAGAGAGTTGGAAAAGTTTCATTGTTGCTGTAGGAAAATAGGAATGGGGTACAAAAATGAGCAAGAAAGGTTAAAAAAAGATAGATTTTATATACTCCATACTCCTTCCTCAAGGAGAGGCCCTGAAATAAGCAATATCTGAAAAAGAATTGATTTTGGATGAGACCAATATAAATAAAACCATGGCATCACATGGACTTTTGGATGAGTTTGGATTTTTTCCAAAAGCTGTAGAGAGAAAAGAAACCCAGTGTATTTGTTTATTTTTTGCTTCCAACGTCAAACCTTGTTTCTTGAAAAGCCAACTGTAATCATGGGGTCACAAGAGATGGATTTTAAGAGTCTCTTCTATCCATCTCCTTGTGTGAAATGCAAATTACCCAGCTGAGGTAAAGCTAGTTATAGTTTATTAAGCAAAAATAATTGAAAAGTTTGGATTTTTTTTTAAATAATCCCCAACCAGGATTTGTTTATAATACTATGAATGGAAAAGTTGTACTATAGGATTACATCTCTCACTTCACTGAGCTGCTTAGGGACTGACAGCCAGCAATGATGGAACACAGTTATTTATAGTCTTTGCCCAGGTGGCTGCCAGCATGTCATAGTTTATCACCAAAGCCATTTCTGTCAAATTGGAGAATATTACAAAAAGAAAAGAAAAGAAAGGAATTTTCAAAGGCCCTCTGATACAACTTCTAACTCCAGGCACATTGAATCTAGGCTAGTTTAAAGACCTATGGGTAAAAACATCATGATCCTCTTCCCATGCCAATGATTTTAGCCTTTTTTTTCCCCCCACATTTTGGTCCCGGTCTATGATTTCATCTATGAGGGGAAAGGAAGGATGTGCAAACTTACTCCACAAAAGCAGGTCTATCATTTATTTGTAATTTATAATCTTTGAATTGTCTGGGGACACAGAGAATTTAAATGGCTTACCATCAATTTCACAGCTAGTATCAATCAAAACCGGTTCTTTAATTCAGACCTTTGACTCTTGGACTGTCTATCCTCTCTCCCACACTGCATCTTTCTATTGGAATTACTTGCCTTCAATAATTGCCTCATTTTGAGGAAATTTTTGTTTCATACCAAATTCAAACATATTAAAATTCAAACATATCAAACATATTAAAGATGTGTATGAAGGAGAAAACCTTGGAAGTAAGTTGATGGTTTTATAAATCTCTGTAGTTTTTCATGGAAAGAGCAGTAAACATACTTACAATGTAGCTCTGCTCTGCCACTGACTTGATGTCATAAAGCAGAAAGAGTAATGTCAGCAGTAGAACAGCTTGGAATGAGTGGTAGTCTGGTGCTGACTGCTGAATCAAAAAGAGTTTATTGGTTTGTTTATTCTACTTTTTCTCCTTTCTTTTTCTCTCTTTTTTTCTTTCTTTCTCCTCGCTCCTTTCCTCTCCTCTTACTCTTTCCCATTTTCCTTATCTTTCTTCCTATGTTGAGGTCAAGAGAAAGATAAAAGATGGGACTAGGCTGAGAGAACATAAAATGTTACAAATTTTATTTGAGGAAAATAATTTTTAGACTGGTAAGATTAGACAAAAATATTAATAAAGAGTTTCAAGCTAACATTAGTTAGGGATGATCAGGGACCCTCAAACATTTGAAGTCACTAAGATCAGGAGCCTTTGAAGGGAACTAGGCATTCTCAGAGGTGGTGGCAATAAGAGAACATTACAGGCATGGTAAAAAGCATATGGGGGATGGGATATTTTATGTAGAGAAAAAAAATTATCAGGACAGTTTGACTTCAATATAGAATACATAAGAAACGTGAAATAAGACTAGGAAGATGTATTGGAGTCAAGTTGTAAAATGTGTAGTAGTGGAGTATATATATATCTATATCTATCTATCTATCTATCTATATATATATATATATCTTAGAGGTAATTATCTTAGAGGTAATGGGAAGACACTGAAACTGTTTGAGCAGAGGAGTAGCATCATCCAGTTTGAGGTAATGATGTGATATCCCAGTGAAGATGTTTATCAGGCAGTTCTTATTTGGGAACTCAAGAACAAGATATATATGAGAGTCATTTGTTGAGAGAGTACAGCTGGACCTATGGGATCACTAGGAGATAAAAAATTGAAGCCAAGACAGAACTCTAAGCTCACTGATGAGTAGTACATAAATGATAGTACAAAAGAGATACAAAGAGTAACTTTGAAGAAATATGAGAAGACAGTGAAAACTATTTGTATTACTATTATTGAAAATGCTTTATTATTTTTATATCACCTATATATGCTGATATGCTTCATCCATTTCTTCTCTCAGAGTTCTATCCCTTATAACAAAGAAGAAAAAGACAGAAAAATGAAAACAGTTTGGCAAAACTGACTATCACACTGAGTCTATTATATATACCATTCCGCACCTTAGTCCCTCCTGTTTGAAAGGAAAAGATGAGTTCTCATCTTTGTGGTCAACTTTGGTCATTATGATCTCATTACATTCTGTTTTGATATTCTGCTGAGGTTCTATTTACATTATTGTAGTCATTAGATGATTTTTTTTTAGATTTGCTCATTTCACTTAATTTCAGATAATGTTTTCCTAGACTTCTGTGTTCTTCACACCCATCATTAGAAAAATAGTTTTTGAACATATAGGGAAAATAGAATTGAAGGAATTCAAATTTTCTCTATTTTTGAGGATATGGGTTTTTGGCATAGGAAAATAATCTTGAATGATAAATTCTGAAGGGTAGAAACCTTGACTAATTTTTATGTTTCGAAAAAATGTCATAATTGTTTTAGTGTTTCTTCCCCCAGATTGCAGAGCTTCAAATTCTCAAGACAGTGATGGTTTTTACAATCTCTGAACTATGTGTATCTACACATAGTCTTTTTTTTTTCCATTTAAAAAAAATTTATTTGAACTCACACCAAAACACATATACGGAATAGAGAAAAGAAACAAAAACATATCATAAACTTCAATATTGGAACTCAAATAAAACCTTAAAAAGAAAAAAAATCATATGTCCATAGCAGAACATAAAAGGATTCAAATTATGCAACAATATATTTTCATTTCGAGAAAGCCTGAATGACAAATAATAGTTGTTGTGTTGAAAATTGTCCACCTTTTATTTGCTTCCTTCTGAGTTCTTTGTTCTCTACTGTGCACTTTTTTTTACTTTCTTCTTTTCCCCCTCCTCCACCCTGAGGAGACTAAAATGAAGTTTAGATATGTTTCTCTGTAGCTAGAGATGCATAGATATATGCACATATACATACATATATAGACATATATTTTCCCAAACCTATTCTGTACCTGATCTTTGGTTTTTGTGTTTGTGCATACCTCTTTTTTTCAATTAATGTATTTTTAGTTTTTAACAGACACTTGCACAAGATTTTGAATTCCAAATTTTCTCCACATCTCTCCCCTCCATCCACCGCAAGACAGCATGCATTCTAATTACCACTTCCCCAAATCTGCCCTGCTTTCCATTGCACTCCTCTCTTCTATTATCCCCGTTCCCTCTTTTTTTCTTGTAGGGCAAGATAGATGTCTGTACCCCATTGCCTGTATATCTGATTTCTCACATGCATGTAAAAACAATTTTTACCATTCATTTTTAAAACTTTGAGTTCCAACTACTCTCCCTTCCTCTGTTCCCACCCATCCCCTCTGAGAAGGCAAGCAATGTAATGTAAGTTATACATGTATAGCACAAAACACTTCCATAACAGTCATATTGTGAAAGACTAACTGTATTTCCCTCCATCCTATCCTGTCCATTTATTCTATTCTTTTTTGACCCTATCCTTCCTCAAAAGTATTAATTTCTCATTACCCCTTCTTCCCATTTGCCCTGCCTCCTGTCATCCCCTCCCACCCCATACCTTCCACTTGAATTTCCTGGAATGTAAGATGGATTTTCCTACCAAAGTGAGTTTGTGTTATTCTCTCTTTGAGTCAAACTGTGATGAGAGTAAGGTTCACTCTTTCCCTTTTACCTCCCACCTCCTTCCCCCCACTGAAAAAGTTTTTTCTTGACTCTTTTGCATGACACAATTTGCCTCATTCTATTTCTCCCTTTCTCTTCCCAATATACTCCTTTATCACCCCTTAATTTTGTTTTTTTTTATATCATCCCTTACTATTCAGTTAACCTGTGCCCTCTGTCTGTATATATATATATATATATATATATATATATATATATATATATATATATATATATATATATATATAATTCCTCAATATACTCGAATGCTGAGAAAAGTCTCAAGATTTACAGATATGAGCTTTCCATGTAGGAATGTAAACAGTTCAACTTAAATAAGTCCCTTACAATTTCTTTTTCCTGTTTGTCTTTTCATGCTTCTATTGATTCCTGTGTTGCTAAGTCAAATTTTCTTTTCAGCTCTGGGAATTTCAACAAGAATGCTTGAAAGTCCTCTATTTTGTTGAATGATCATTTTTTCCCCTGAAGTATTATAGTAACTTTTTCTGGGCATGTGATTCTCAGTTTTAATCCTAGCTCCTTTGACCTCTAGAATATCATATTTCAAGCCCTTTGATTCCTTAATGTAGAAGCTGCTATATCTTGCTTTATTCTGATTGCATTTCCACAATACTCAAATTGTTTCTTTCTGACTGTTGCAATATTTTCTCCTTGACTTAGGAGCTCTGGAATTTGGTTGTTTTCTAGGAATTTTCTCTTTGAGATTCTCTTTCAGGAGGTGATCAGTAAATTCTTTCAATATCTATTTAACTTGATGGTTTTGAAATATCAGGGCAGTTGTACTTTATAATCTCTTGAAAGATTATATCTAGGTTCTTTTTTGATCATGTCTTTCAATTTTTAAATTTTCTCTTCTGAATCTATTTTCTAGATCATTTTTTTCCCAATGAGATACTTCACATTGTCTGCTATTTTTTCATTGCTTTGGCTTTGTTTTTATAATTTCTTAATTTTTCATAAAATCATTAGCTTACATCTGCTCCATTCTAATCTTTAAGGAATTATTTTCTTCAGCGAGTTTTTAGATCTCCTTTTCCATCTGGCCAGTTCCGCTTTTTGTGACATTCTTCTCCTCGTTGATTTTTGGTTCTCTTTTCTCATTTGGGTAAGTCTACTTTTTTAAAGTACTGTTGTTATCAGCATCTTTTGGGTCTCATTTAGGAAGTAATTGATTCATTTTTCATGATTTTCTTGCATCACTCTCATTTTTCTTTCCAATTTTTCCTCTACTTCCCTTATGTGATTTTCAAAATCCTTTTTATGCTCTTCCATGACTTGATTCCAATTCATATTTTTCTTGGAGGCTTTAGATATAGAAGCTTTGACTTTGCTGTCCTCTTTATATATTTTGGTGTTCCTTGTCACCAAAGTAAGATTCTATAGTTTGATTCTTTTTCTGGTTTTTGCTCATTTTTCTCAGTTATTTACTTGGTAAATAAGTAACTCTCTGTTTCCATTGGGTGTATACTGTGAGCTGTTCAATCCCCCCTACAATCTATGGGCCTAGGTATCTAGAAATTGTCACTGTTCCTGCCATTGCTGCTGCTGCTACAGGGTCCACCTCCATGAGTTCCTCCTCCCCAGTCTCCTCCACTCCTTCTGCTGCCCTTGGGCTTGGGCCAGGCCACTCTACTCTCTCACAGAGATCCCACAGGTTTTTTCCCTGAACTTCCAATTTGTCCTTGGAGTTGTGTGGTTGTAAAGTCTGGAAACTGACACATTTGCAGTCCCTCCAAGGCCTGCTCAGGCCCACTATGTGTGAGTATGGCCCACGCGTGGATGTATTCTGCTCCCAGCCTGGTAAGACAGACCTATCGATCTTCCAGGTTGTCTTGGGCTGGAGATTTGCTTTATTCCTTCGTTCTGTGTGTTCTACAGCTCCAGAATTTGTTTAGAGTCATTTTTACAGGCATTTGGTATTTGGGTTTGGGAGAGAGGGCTAACAAGTCATGCTGTTACTCTTCCATCTTGTCATCCCCCACCCCACACATACTCTTTTTTTTTAAAGGAGAAATATATAAGTATTTGAAAATAGCTATTAAATTTCCTATCAGGGATTTCTGCTCTACAGATTACATCACAATCATTCTTTTAACTCAAAGTAGTGAACATATTAACTACTATTTAAAGTATTACTTTAATATCTGCTCATAGGGGAGTATTTACCTTGGTTTCTCAGAGGTTATGGCAGACAAAAACAAACTCTGGCAAGATCTTCCAAACGCTAAACACTTTGAGTACAGGTTCTGAGATAAATTATGGATTTAACCCAGATTTACCCTAGATCAGTGTTGAAAGGTTCATCAGTGTTGCTAACCATCAAGTGATAGTCATAGACCTTCATTTACTGAGACACAGAAGGGTTGGCAGCAGATATTTTCCTATTGGTGACATCACAAAGATCTTTAAACATTCCCAAAACTTCTCCCTCTTTTCCCCTAACCTACTCCTCACAGCATGCATGCATTTAAGGACTAACATATTATATCTTATAGCCTGCCATTTTTTTTTGTTTATTGGAAGGAAACTGAATTAAAGAATGGCCAAAAGCTCAGGCTAGGGAGCAGATGTGCTGTAGTAATCAGTCCTGCCAATACTAATTCTGACAAAAGATTCTGCTCTGTGGGCTGAGGATGGTGCTGGCAATTTAGGGGTATTGGAATCAATGTTTCCTTGAATCATTACCAGGAAACAGAGCTCTTTGTATTAGAATCAGGGAATGATTTTGTTATCCAAGTCTCTTTGGCAAAAAGTGAACATGGAATTATTCCAGAAGTGTCAGTGAAAGTACATTTAGAATGATCAGATGGATATTCTTTCAAGCCAAGAGCTGATGGGATCCACCTCTCCTGTTGCCACCCCTCCAGAATGTTGACTGCAAAATGAAACATATTCAAATTTTTCAAAAGCAAAATTAAATATAAATTATCTAAGAAAGCATCATCATAATCTGTTATTCCCAAATTTCATATATCTTTCTCATCTATTTTTCTATTCATAATCCAGACATATAATTTCATCTACAGGAGAAATTTCCAAGGTAGAAACTCTCTCTACCAAGGCAAATCAGCAATTAATTTCCCCATAAGATACTATATTACAGAATTACCAAAAATACTGGGAGGTTGAGTATCTTGACCATGGTAACATAGTTATGATGTATTAGAACTTCAACCTAGGTCTTTCTGGCTCGAAGATCAGCTCTGTACTGTCACAAACTGCCAACCACTCCATTTCCTTCTCCCCAAACTGGGAAAATGTAGATACATTATTTGTAGTTTTTAAATCTCTTTTGAACTTTTGTTGTCTATACTGATATTTTACGTTTGTGTATAGACATGTACCTATAGAAAGAAAGCTTATATGAATGCAGATAATTTGCTATGGTATATACCAGATTGCTTTGTTTTTCATTCTAAAATGAGAAAGCATAGTTAACTGAATTACCCCAGATTGCCAATCTGTGTCAACAAACAAGAGTATTAGCACAATTCTTCAACTATTAAGTGACTGTTCAAAACAAAACACAAACAATAGTTTGTGGTTAATTATATGCATATAAGTAGCATAGTGTAGTATATACATCGAGGTAAGGCAGTTTTCTTTAGCTGGTATACATGAAAGATATCTTCTAAATATCTTTCAATATTCTTTGATTTTTGGCCTTATAAAAGCAATTGAAATAGAAAGAACATTTTGATTTATATGTTCCCAGTGTCCCACTGATAGTGTAATCTTAGAATAGTTTGAACCATAGAATATGAAGTTCTGAAAGTTGTGGGAAGAGTTCAGAAAGGGGCAAACTTGAATTCAAACATTGTCTTCAAATTTAATGTTAGAGTGTAAAGAATAGGGCCCTGATTTGCCAACTGTACAAAAATGGAAAACTGGGATCTAGAAGAAAGAAAACTTCCATAATGCTCAAAGAGAACTGTAATATCAAACTCAGGCTCTTCATCCTCTCAGTATCTCACGCTGAAAGATAAATACTCTGAGTATTTTATTAGAAAATATCTTACAAAAGAATTCACAAGGAAGCAAAGAAAAGATGGACAATTTTCAATATAATAAGTATTATTTATCATATAGGCTTTCTTGAATGGAAAATAAAACGTTACATAATTTGAATCCTCTCTTATGTTCTGCTATGCACATGACATTTTGTTTTCCATTTTAACTTTATATTTGAGCTTCATTATTCAAGTTGATGATAAAAAAGTACTGTCTAAAAAATATCTTCTTAGTTGAATTCACTTGAAACCTGCGGAGATATTTTCCTACAGAAAGAGTAATAAACTATCAACTCTTCCCTGAGATTTGCACCAAAGTAAGTCTGTCTAGCTGAAAATCACCTAAGAAATCAGAACAGAAAAGTTCTTTGAACAGAAAAACTTTCTTTGAACAGAAAAGTTCAAAACCCAGTAGATAAAAGACTTTCCTGCATTGTCCCTGCCCCATTCTACTTTTGAGTGTTTTACCAAAGAATTAAGCAAAATGTTGGTACATGGTTTACTATGCCTTGGCAACTATTTTAAGTACTTTACAAATATAATTTCAATTGATCCTCATGACAACCCTGGGAGAAAGGTGTTATTATTATTACCATTTTGCAGATGAACACTTTTGTCCTAAACAGTCAAATATTAAATAACTTGCCCAAATTGCTTAATGTCTGAATCTATCATGGCCCTTATCTCCTGTAACTTAGATTATTAAGGTGACTTCCTAAGTGGTTTCCCTGACTTAAATCTCACCCAATGGCAAATCATCCTCCACACAGATGGCAAAATAATTTTTTGTAAGTACAAGTCTCATCTTACTCAACAGACTCCAAGTGTTCCCTATTTACCCTAGGTTTAAATGTAGACTCTTTTGTTTAGCTTTTAGAGCCCTTCCACATTTGACCGTTAGTAGTGGGAGGGGATCAGGAAAGATTTTGTTTAGGATGGTGTTCAGGTGCCAGAGGTATCTTGAAAGAAAAGAGGGATTTTATGATGCAGAAATAAGGTGCAAATGCATTTGCGCCATGGAGGGTGGCCGGAGCAAAGGTGCATAGTCAGTAAATGGAGTGAGGAAATGTTCTTGGGGTTATCCTTCATTTTCAAAGGTGATGTCTTGTGAGTTGGATTTAAGTCAGGCAGAGTTGCACAAAGTTATCATCCTCCCTCTCTCTTCTTGAGTCCTTGAAGTCTAGTGGTAAGGGAAAAGTCAGGATTACTGGTGATGACTCAGGATTGAGTGGGTGACCATCTGACCGAGATCTAAAAACTCAATAGCAATTGCTTCAGTCACATTCATGGCTATTTGAACAAATTATTTCATCCATCTATTCTACTGGAGAAAGTCTTCACATGTTTTGAGTAGATATATCCCAAACTCACCCATAAGTTTGGGGCCTATTTGTTACCCTTGACCTGTTTGCCAAACTGGTTTTACTGTAGTGTGGCTGCTGTACATGCTGTACCTTTTTGAAACTGTCATTAAGATTAAGGTGAAAGTGAATACCAAAAGTGGATGAACAGCCCTAAAAAGGACTTGGCAAGCCTTCACATCAAAGATGTTAATCCACCCTGAACATCCCATGCACCCCTTTACAGAAATATGTAAAATATCTTTCCACCACCTACCCATTAAGGAAGGAAGGAAACGAGTAAGGAAGAGAGTGGATGTTATGTTTTTCTGGAAAGTAGAATGAATATAGGAAGGGGCTGAATCCAGGGGTGTGTTAGAACCAGATCAATCTGATTTATCCATTCATAACATTTCAGTGTACACATTTACGTTTCAGAAATCATTAATAGTTACAAATCAGGGCTTTTTTTTTCTTTTAGTGTGTGTAGACTGAAAGTTAAACTTAAAAGATAAAACTTTAAAAATAGTCCTGATTCCCTCTCTCTGGTCATCCCATCCCTTCCTGTTTTCTTCTGTTTAACTACCTTTTATGTATTTTGTATTTATATTATATATACTTATGTATGTACATGTTATTTACCCTAATAACATGCAAACTCTCTGACAGTAGAGTTAGTTTCATCCTCTCATTTCTATCCCTAAGGCCTAGCAAATACAGTGTGGTGTGTGATTAACAAGTGGTTGTTGATTGAATGATCAACCAATATTGATTGAGAAACTAGGGCTACAATTACCATGGAGAAGACTATGGGATGCATGACAATCTGGGTTCAAGTATTTGAAGGATAGTTATGGGGGAGGTGGTTTAGATATATTTCTTTTGGACCCAGAGGAAAGGTTGAGGAACCTTGGGTGGAAGTTGTAAAAATAATATAGATTTAATTTCAGGGAATAAATCCTCATAATTGGAGCTATCCAAGTGTCAAATGGTGAGTTCTTCTTCCTAAGAGGTCATTAAGCAGTGACTTGATGGCTACATGTCTATGTCGCAGTGTGGATTCCTTTCAGGTATAGAGACTGAAAATTCTATGAAAATATTTTGTCCTATGTTTATTTCATTATTCTCAGTTGACTGAATGATTTCTTTTGAATTTTCCTTGAAGTTTCAAGATAGGCGCAGCCATCCAGATCTACTCATTAAGTGTATTTTCCCATTAAATGTAAATCTCTTTCATTCTTCATATTTAGAGTTTTTTATGATAATTTTGTGGTGGGCAATCAGATATATTAAGTACTTTTGGGGTAGAAGATAGCAAATAATTGAGAGAAAAGATCATTCTGAAAGTTGATGCATCTCAGAATTCAGCTTCTTTGCACCTCTACTCATGTAATATATTTATATCCCTAGAAGTTTAATGAAGAAAAAACAAAAACAAAGCAAAAAAAAAATAAAACAAAAAATGTGTTGTTTGCAATTTCTTGCTCTGAATGTCCAAGCAACCCAGACTAGCTTTGTATAGTTATTATTTTTAGTTGTAATTCATGAACTCTAACAATCACTAAAATGGTACCATCATAGTTTTATATTTCATGAAAGTCTGGAAAGTCTCATTTCAATTATTGATGCTTTCCCCTCATATCCATCTCCCTAAGCCCATGGGGCTACTATACCTCTTTGGGTAATACTGATTGTCCAGACAACATAGCTCCTTGCTCTCTCACTCACAAGTGGCTCACTTTAGCTTTTATCTTCCAGCTGTTGCTTAGAGATTCAGTCACTTTTATTTTTCTTCTTTGTTTCAGTGAAAACCAGTTTTGATGAATATATATGTAATGTCAGCACATTGACTGGGCTCCATGAACTCATTCTTGATAATCCTTGTCATGCTGTTTATCACAGAATTCTAATAATAATCTGACCTTTGTAAAAATGAAATTTAAAGGAATTGAACAGGTCTGCATCAAGCAACAATCTCACATCCACATACTAGTACCAATATTTTATAAACTTTTATCTCAGTCAGAATCTTACATTTATCTTGAATTTCTTCTTTTCATTAAAAGATATAGTGACTATTTTATGTGGTTTATACATTCCTATATGCCCAATGCATTATGTACAAGTGTAATATTTTTACAGCTGACTTAAAGATCACAACTTATTCTATCATAGGTACTGGTGTACATGACTTCTTTGGTATAAGTAGGTGTATAATTTCAAACTTTTAATATCCAATAGCAAATATTTAGATATAAATTTCAAAAGTTTTTACTTTACCTTATGCTTATTTGTACTATCAGGCTACACTAAAAATCAAAAGCTCTTCTTTTAAGCTCATTCGTTGAATGATATATTTCGTAGTACATTTTAAATATTATCTCACCACCTTCAAACATTTTGAAATGACAGAGAGGTGATATTTATCATTCTAAGAAAATTACTAGGTCACTCAGGATGAAGAAAAAAAAAAGGATAAAAAGATCTTTATTTCCTCATCCGCATAATGAATATTGGACCTGGTAAAATAACAGGCAGCTCTATATGTAATTGGTTAGTAACATTTCTGTATCCATTGTATGGATATTGAGTTGTCCAAAATTACCAACAAATCTATGTCAGAAAACCAAATAATCACAGGTTTTGGACTTGATAGCTTCAGACATCAAAGAACTCTGTGTTTTAGTGTTAGTGGTAAATAATCTCTCTCTCTCTCTCTCTCTCTCTCTCTCTCTCTCTCTCTCTCTCTCTCTCTCTCTCTCTCTCGCTTTTAATTAAACTACTCTATACTCATAAGAAAAAAAATACTATGAATGAAAAGTGTAACTTAGACAATTGACTTTTTCTGAACCCTGAACCTGTGAGGGTGCTAATATTAACTAAATATTTAAATTTCTTTAGGTGTTCACCCCCTGTCAAAAGAAACACATGGTAGGCAAATAAGTATAAAATAACTTTTGATCCTACCTATCTCATTTTTGCCACCATTCTTCTAGTATTCTTGCTTCACTTCCCCTTACAACTTTTAGACTGTCTGCCTTATTCTAAGTTTAGTCAAAAAGCTGATGGTATCCACATGGAATTCATGAAATACAAATTATAATACAAATGAAATACCAAAAAAACCCAAAACAAAACCCAAAAAAAACAACCCACAAATTGTTTTGAATATAAGTATTTCATTGGCTCTGCATTAGTTTTTGTAAATTTATTTTAAACTTAAATACAAAATGAGAAAATAAAAAAATGACATGTACACAGGTCTACATTAAGGAACAATCTCCCACCCACATAATAGTACCAATATTTTGTAAACTTTCATTTCAGTTAGAATCTCACTTTTACATTGTTTCTTCTTTTCATTAAATGATGCAGTGTTTTAATTCCTTTTTTCCTTTTATATCTCATTTATATGAGATATTTATTTCTTTTTATCTCTCCCTACACAGTCTTATTTATTTTAGAATTTCCCCATTATATTCAACTCAAGGTTTCTTTTCACACTACCCAAGTAATGAGTACTGCTAATATTTTCACATATAAGAAGTACACAATTTGACATTATTGCATCCCCTATAATTGGCCTTTAACATTTAACTCAAATTTCTCCTGGACATTATGTCAAATGTTCCCTTAAATTCTGGGGGTTCTGTTACAAAATTCTCAAAGTCTTTCAATTTGTTAAATATCCATTTTTTTTTCATTCAGGATTATACTTAACTTTGCTGGGTAAGTCACTCTTGGCTGTAACTCCAGGTTTTTTTGCTTTACAGAATACAGTGTTCCAAGACCTATGATTCTTCAATATCCTAGTTGCTAGGTCTTGTGTACTCATAATTGTAGCTCCACAATATTGAAATAGTATTTTTCTTGTTACTCTCAATATTTTCTTGTTTACCTTACAGCTAATAAACTTGGCCATGATATTCCTATAAGTTTTCCTCCTGGAATCCCTTTCAGATGATCATCAGTGCATTTTGTTTTTGTATATCTGGTTTGCCTTGTGTTTCCTTGATAATTTCTTGTAATATTTTAATAAAAATTTTCAGGCAGCCCTGACCATTCCTATATTATTTCTTCTTGATCTGTTCTCCAGACTGGTTTTTTTTTTCTGATGAGATGTTTCACTTTCTCTTCTATTTTTTTTTTCATTCTTTTGATTTTGTTGATGACTTCTTGCTGTCTTAGGAAGTCATAAGCTTCCTGTTGCCTGATTTTAGTTTTCAAGTAATTATTTTCCTCCTTTAGTTTCTGATTCTCTATTTCAAGTCTGCAGACTTTCTTTTCATATTTTTCTTGATTTTCTTGGATTGTTTTTTTCCCCCTAATTTTCCCTTGATCTCTCTTATTTGGTTTTTAAAATCTTTTTGGCATTTTTCCAAGAATATTTTTTGTGCTTGGTAACATTTGATATTTCCAGTAGAAAAGCGGTGGCTGTTTTGGTTCCGTCATCTTCTTCTGAATATGAACTCAGAGCTTCTCTATCCCCACAGTAATTATCTATGGTAAGGTTCTTTCTCTTTTGCTTACTCAATTTTATTTATTTATTTTTGTTTTATTTTGTTTTTAGTGTAATCAAATTCTAGTCCCAAGGTATGGCAATGGATGCCCCAAGCCTCCTATCCTTCTTACTCTTATTTTCTGAGGTCTCTGTGATCCAGCCTTGGGCTCTCCTGTCTACCTCTAAGCCATAGCTAAGGCCCACACTTACACTATCCTGCAAATGATCTTACTCACTGTGATACCTTAGGTAGCTATAAACTACAGCTGTCCTCTCTACCCTGGAACTGAAATAAGGGACTCTGCTCTCCTGCAAGTGTCCACAGTGAAAGAGATTCCCATTCCTAACTATTGCACCACTAGGTATGTGCTAGCTCCTTCCAGCAACCACAGCCCACCATCTGGTCAGCACAGCTATGCTTGGGATTCCTCCACTGTGAAAAGTTCTTCAATCTTCTCCTACTCAGCAGTGACAGCTCCACACTATCTTCAAGATGAAATTGTCTATGGCTGATGCTGTCTTTCAACCTAGCTGCCCTAAGGGGTGTTGTTTGCTGATTCTGCATGATTGCTGTGGAGGTGTGTGCCCATCACTGGGCCTAACATTTGCCCCTGGAAGTTGGGTCTTTTCAACAATTTGGTGACATTAGGTGAGCTTATTTCTGCTGTTCTGAGGTGATGTTCTGTCGTGTGCGTGCGTGTGTGTGTGTGTGTGTGTGTGTGAGAGAGAGAGAAAGAGAGAGAGAGAGAGAGAGAGAGAGAGAGAGAGAGAGAGAGAGAGAGAGAGAGAGAGAGAGAGAGAGAGAGAGAGAGAAGGAAATTTGGAGAGCTGAAAGTTTCTGGACCTACTTGGCCATCTTCTCAGATCCTCTCCTTAGCTCTATGTTTAAAAGTCTGAGGTATTCACTATATTCTGTTGTAGAAGTGCTACCAATCTTGAAATCTTATATTGCATTTATTCATGTTACTTTATACTTGAATTTATAAATGTTCATGTAGAAATTCATGGAATTTTCATGCAGCTAATTTTTGTGGAAGCTAAGTTTGTATGTTACAAAATTCTAAATTTTAAAGTATAACCAAATATTCTACCCACTGAGGTGAAGTAAATTTTAAAATTTTAAAAGAAATTGAAAAGCAGCACAATTTTAGTGGAAAGTGCATTGCAATTATACTCAGAGAACCTGGGTTCAAATTATAACTATTCCATTTACTACCTATATGATGGATAAATTCATTCAAGTTGTAAGGCCTCAGTGTTCTCCCTTGCAAAATGAGGAGAGTTGGACTCGATGGTGTCTAAGACACTTCTAGTTTAAAAACTATGATCCCATTAAAAAGGATAAGAATCCAGATATGTCTCACTTGTAACAATAAAAATTAAGATTACTAATTTTTGGTAAGACAACTTGGCAGCATAATGCCTACTGTGTTGGATGTAAGGTCAGGAAGATACCAAGTCATAGAATCACTCTTTGCCTTAGTTTCCTCATCTGTAAAATGGGGACAATAATAACATTTATCTCATGGATTTGTTGCAAAGATCAAATTAAGCATACAAAGTGCTTTGCAATCCTTAAAGTTTTATACAAACATTAGCCATTATTATTAATGTTCTATCAGAGGCCTTTTATTGATTATTAATCTCTAATTCCCCCTTTCATTATTTTGTCATTTAACACTGTTAGAAATATTTTGTAAAGCAGGAACAGCTAGGTGGTGCAGTGGATATGGCACAGGCTCTGGATTCAGGAGTACCTGAGTTCAAATTCAGCCTCAAACACCCACTATCTGTGTGACTTTGAGCAAGTCATTTAACCCTGATTGCCTTAAAAAAATATTAAAGCTACCCCCTTGATGCTCTGATGACTGTATAACCTTCAGCACAGAATTCATTGATGTTTGCTTGATCCTATTGACCTTTTCTTACAAATTTCATCTTCCTAAGGATGATTTTGATTTTTTTATAAAGTATTTTGATGACTTGTTATTCAAAACAATTTCACAACATTAATTTATCCAGTCAGTTAGTGATCATTTATTAATGACCTATTGTATACCAGAGACACAGAAGTCCTAGAGATACAAAAAAAGTGCAAACAGGAATCCCCGCCCTTGAGGACCTCACAGTCAAATTTCAGACACAAAAAGTGAAAAACACAATCTATAGAATAAATAGGAAGTAAATGAGAGAGAAGGCACTAGAATTAAGTGGGATTATGAAAGGCTTCCTGTAAAAGTCAGGAATTTTTGTTTGAAGCTTAATGGAAGCCGGAGAAATCAGTCGGTAAGATGAGGAAGTAGAGTATATGTGGCATGAGGTACAGCTAGAGAAAAAACCAGGAAGTGAGAGGTGGAGTGCCTTCCTGAATATCTCTTATACCCCTTTAGAAAGTCGAGAAAGGAATACAAGACAAATAAGTACAGGCCCCCCCTTGCAGACTATCCTCCCAGGATGTTTAGACACAAAAAGGAGGAGCAATATAAGATGATAGCTAAGGATGAGGGCTATATCAAAGGAGGGCTTTGTGAGTATGGAGGAGACATAGGAGATGAGCAGATAGGAAAACTTTTCAGATTAGAAAGAGGGTAGGGTTGTTAGAGAGGGCAATCTGCTGCGCAAGACAGGATGTCGTGGTGTATCTTCATGTAGTAGGATCACCTTTCTCAAGAAGACGCCACCTCTTCATGTGAAACAGAATGAAAGGAGGAGATAGTGGTAGAAGGCATCTAAGTAAGACAAGATGATGAACAGGAGAGAAGATGGATCTCTCATGCATGAACCAAATTTGATAAGTGAATTGTGACATAGTGTTCCCACCTGAGAAAGTGGAAGGGAGGGAGACCTGTGGTAGATTTAAGTTGTGATTTCTCTAATGAATATTGATGCAAAAAATTAAATAAAATTCTAGCAAGGTGATTACTATAGTTCAATCACAAAGACCACACACTATGACCAGGAGAGATTCATGTCAAGAACAGAGGACTGATTTCACATTAAGAATATCAGGTACACAACTGACTATGTCAACCACAAAAATAAAAATCACATGATTATATCAATAGGCACAGACAAAACTATTTTTGACAATATTAAACACACTTTCATCTTCTCAGCTCTGGGAATCATAAAATAAATGATGCTTTCTTTAAAGTGATAAACAATATCTCTCTAAAACTAAAAGCAAATCTTATCTGTAATGCGGATAAGCTAGAAGCCTTAAGCAAGGGTGTCCATTATTATTCATTATTGTTCTAGAAATGCTAAATCTAGTCATAAGTAGAAAAAGAAATTGAAGAAATAGGAATAGGTAATAAGGAAACAAAACTATAATTTTTTTTTTTGCAGATGGTATACTTAGAGAACCCTAAAGAATCAACTAAAAACTGGTTGAAAAAATAACTTTATCAAAGTTGCAGAATGTAAAATAAAACTACACAAATCATTAGCATTTCTGCAAAGTATCAACAAAACCCAGCAAGAAAAGACAGAAAATAATTACATTTAAAATAACTATAGACCATATAAAATATTTAAAGGTCAATATGTCCAAACACAAGCACATCAACACAATTTCAACAGGCTCTTGACACAAAAAAAGAAAAAAATAAATAATTTCAGAAATATTAGTTTCTCCTCATTTGGATAAGGCAATATAAAAAACATACTACCCAAATTAATTTCATTCATTAAGCACATTGCCAATCAAACTGCAAAAGCATTGCTTTAAACAGCTAGACAAAGTAATAACAATTCATCTGTAAGATTAAAAAAAGGACAGAAATATCAAGACTCAATAAAAAATAAATGAGAAGATGGGGCCTAGCAGCACCATTTCTCAAACTATGCTACAACGTTGTACTCATCCAGATAATCTAGTACTCATTGAGAAATGGATCAGTGGAACAAATTAGGTACAGTGTATACAGAAATAAAATGAACACAGCAAATGTGTTTGATAAACTCAGAACTCTGTAGGAGCAAGATATCACTATTATTTTTTCAAAAGAGTAGGAAAATTGAAAGTAGTCTGGCAACAAACTGAGCATAGACCAAAATCTCACACTATATGCCAAGATAAGTTCAAAATTTGGGCCCAGTTTAGACATAAAGCATGATATCACAAGCAAATTCAGGGGGCAGGGAAGAAATATTCATGAGATCTATAGATAAAGTATTCATAAGAAAACAAGATATTGAGAAACTCATAGCAGATAAAATGCATAATTCTGATTACATAAAATTATTTTTTCAGAAACAAAAGCTGCACAGCTAAAGTTAGAAGAAAACCAGGAGACCAGGATAGGGGGAAGGGAGGAGGATTTTGCAGCAGGTTTCTCTGATAAAGGTTCAATTTATAAAATATATAGGAAACTGAGTAAAATTTAAAAGAGTAAGAACAATTCTCCAGAGGATAAATGGTCAAATGATATAAGTAGATATTTTTCAGAAGAAGAACAAAATTTATTGATTGCTATAGTAAAAAATGCTTGAAATTGCTAGTAAGAGAAAGGCAAACATACAATGCTGAGGTACCATTTGACACATTAAATTTGCTAACATAAAAAAAAAAATTAAATGCTGAAGGGCATGTGTGAAAATAGGCACAAAAATGTATGCTGGTGGAGCTGTAAACTAGTCCAAATATTTTGGAAGGTAATTAAGTTGTAACTATGTGCCCAATGTTATTAAAATGTGCATACTCTTTGACTCAAGAATACATCTACTATGTCTATAGTCTAAAGAAATCAAAGAAAGAGAAAAGGTTTCTGAAGTACAAAAATATTTATGACTTCTTTATGGTGACAAAGAAATGGGAACTGAGGCAATGTTCCTCAGTTAGGGAATGATTAAATAAGTTATGGTATATGTACTATTACGGTACAATAAATACTAATGAAGGGAATGATTTAAGAAATGCCCAGGAAGACTTACAACAATGTATACAGTAACAGTGATACTTTAATGATAATAAACTGTGAAATATTTAGTAACCCTGATCAACACAATGGCCCACCACAATTCCAAAGGAGTCTTGATGAGATGGGCTAACCATCTGTAGATAGAGAATTGATGGATTTTAAGAACAAATTGAAGCATATTTTTTTTTCTTTTTCTTTATTTGTGATTTGGCCAATGTAGAAATGTGTTTTGCATCACTGTATATGTTTGTAATGTTTTTCCTGTCTTCTAAATGGTTGGGGGAAATGGGAAAGGGAAGTTGGAACTAAAAATAATTGAAAATCTTTAAGCTTTAACAGTTTTTAAATTAAAAAAAAATAATAATGTTATCCTACCTCTATGTCCCTCTTTTTTTTCTATAACTCCACTCACTTCCCTGTTGAGTTTGAAGTACTTCTACACCAAATGATGTGTGTGTTCAACCCTCCTTTATTCATTTCCTCTAAGAATGAATTTCATCTAATGTCTTCTCTTTCCCCTTTTCTTCATATGTGTACATTCTTGTCCAGTACCCTATGAGAAATAATAAGATGTTCCCCATTCATCTTAATTTGTACACTACTATATTCCTTTTTTCTTTCCTCTTTTTATCCTCTTTTGACTCTCAGAACACAAAAAACCTATTCCTCCCTAGAATTTTTGTTTTCCTTATTAAATCTCAATATACTTTAAAAAATATTAAGTTTTTAAAAGGGCATCTTAACCCTATATAATTATACAACTCCAGGCAGTTCATCAAATAAACTTACTTTTTGAAGTTTTCCTGAATGCTTGTTTCTATATTTCAAAGTTTGTACTTAGCTCTAGCTTTTTTTAAAAGTAAGAAATGTTTTAAATTCCTCTTCCATTAAAAGTCTTTTTTCCTATGAAATTACAGCAAAATTTTCAGGTTAGTTATATTTAGTTCTAAGTATGATTTTTTTTCCCTTTGGGTAAGTACTATGATGCTGAGGATCCAAAGGCAGTGATTCTAATTTTATTAATGGTGAAATTTTTTTTAATGATTCATACAGATCTTTTCCAATTTACAGCTGATTGTTGTTTTCCTATTTTTTATTTTCCAATAGTTTTAGAATGACTTTGTTTATTGAGTTGCTCTTTTAACTTCCTTAAATCTGTGTTTTCCCACCACCATTTTTCGGTGTGTTATAAAGCAATGACTTTCTTGATATTATAGTGCCTTTTTCTTAAAAAATTGCAAACGCATTTATAAATAAATCGATATTACCTTTGCCTACCACTTTGCTTAATAAGCATTAGTCACCAAGTATAAGAATCTGCTCTTTGTCACACACTATGTGTGCAGTCAATGAAATAATCCCTACTTTCAAGGAATGAATTTACATTGTTATTTGAGAGACAACATATATACACATGTATACATATACATACATATGCATAAACACAAATATATATAAATAAAAAATTTGCAAGTTATGTACAGAATAAACACAACTTATTTAAATATGAGGGACTTTAAAAGGGAGACCACTAGCAATTGGTGAAATTAGGTGAAATTACATCTTGAAGGAAGGGAGGTATTCTATGAGGTAGAAGTGTAAAGTTAGTGCATTAATGGAACAGGGAGTGGGAAGCAGAAAGGTATGGAGACACAAAGTACCATGTGTGGAAAATAGATAGACAGTTTGAATAAACCATAAGATGCATTAAGGGCATGACATATAATTAGTTTGTAAGATGGGTTAGGACCTATCTTATATAGAGAATTGATTAGAGTCAGAAAAAAAAATAACTTGATATAGGGTGACCAGTTAAAGGATAATTGCAATAGCAAGAGGCAATAAAGTCCTTAGCTACAGTGGTTGCTATATGAGTGGAAAGGTTTGACAGTAGAGATATGTTAAAGTAGAAATCATAGTACTTGTCAATTGATTGCGAATGTGGAATGAGGGAGAATGAGGATTCAAAAATAATTCCAAGGATATAACTCTGGGAAAGTGGAAATGGTCATACCTTTGACAAAATGGGGCAGTTTGGAAGAGTATTGAGTTAAGGGCAAGGGAAGATGAGTTCTTTTGGACATGTTGCATTTGAGGTCTCTGGGATAAATAGTTTAAAGTTCGATATTCAGAATTACAAGACTAAAGTTGAGAAGAGAAGTTGACACTGGATCTATAGATCTGTCATGTAGAAGTGATAATAACACTCCTCTGAATTGATGAGGTCTCCCAGAGAGATGATAAAGAGAGAAGAAAATGCAGAACACCTTTTTGGAAAATCCCAGTTAGAGGGTGTTACCTTGATAGTGAACTATAAAAAGGAGTAGTCAGACAGGTGAGAGGTTAACTAAGAAATAATAGGGTACCTAGCATAGGAAGGCCAGTGTCAAATATAATATAAATATAATAGAAAAAATTAAAAAAGGATAAGTATTGAGGAAAAACCATTGAATTTAGCAACAATAAAATAACTGCTTAATGTTGAGTATATGTTGAGTATATTATAAATAAGGAATCACCTTTGATTGTTTGAATGAATTAGCTGCCGATATCTTTCTAGGGCTCAAATTCTCTGATTTTATGAGATGTTATTTAGACACTTCTCCTCTAAAAATGATTATATTTGGTGTTAATGCCCTATCCTCTATCCATTTCCCATTTCAGATCACTTTGTACATTTTTAAATGGGCCAGAATGGAGAGGTTTTATTTGTGCATCATCTATTTTAGTTCTTCTCTTTTATTCTTCTCACTTTGTAATAAATATGATCTGAACTCTAAAAAGTCGGTAGTCTCAACACACATATACAACAAACTCAGGAATAATTTCAAATCACAAAAGATTTGTTTCTTATGTGTTAAAATAGAGTAGATTGGACAGAGTCAAGGTGACAAAGTGAGAACAACTACTCACCCTAAGCTCTTAGACAAACTCAGATAGAATGTGATCAGATTTTGGAGGGCCAGAATCCAATAGGAGACAGATTGTGGCAGATTCACAGCCCAGGACAGACTGGAAGGTTCATGGGAAGAATCTGTTCCATGGGGCTGGAGGAGCAGACAGTGCACAGCACACAGGCTTTACCAGCACCACCCCCGCTGTGGCAGGGTCAAGAAGGGAACTCAAGGAGATCTGAGGCAGTGGCTGCATTGTGGAATCTTGAACATATCAGCCTAGGATGGGAATCTAGCGGAACAGAGCAAGTGATAACTGCGGAATCCCAGGTATCTGCAGCTGCTGTCCTTGAGACTATCAGCCCTCAGATTAAATGTCTGTAAGACACCTACTTGAAATTCTGGGAGTCAAAATTGCAGAGTGATTGATAAATGATCTCTTCCCTTGTGACCTTGAAAGAACCATAAAATATTTCCCTAGAAAAATTCTGGAATAGCGAGGTCAGCAGAAGGGGCAAACAGTCTGTTGCACCCATCCATAAGGAGGGTGCTGTGGCTAAAGGGAATCAATGCTGGACTGCAGCTGTCCCAGCCCCAATTTCAGCAAACCAAGAGGAGATTTGAGCCCCGGGGAGGGGGGAGCCCTGCAGCCACCATCACCAGGACCCCAATCAGCCCCCCAGGGGAATCAGGAAGACACTAGGGCAGCCAGGATCACCAACTACTGAGCTTGCCTATGCTCTAGCTCAGCAGAGAAGACCTCCTATGGCCAGACCATCCCCTCCCCACATTTAAGAAGTTAGGTCCAGGGTAAATCTGGGGAAACACCAAAAGAATTTACCTGGCCTCTGCTTTCTTACACAAGCCAGCTCAGAACCAAATAAGCTGCAGCACTTTAGCTTCTAGCTGAAAGAACCAGAGGCCACAACACACAAAGCCTCAAGTTCAAGGCGTAAGAACTTGGGGACAGAGTCACTCATATCACTTTAAAAGCTAGGAAAAGTGTGATTATCATCATCATGAGTAAGAAGCAAAGCAAGAAAGAAAAGACCATAAAATCTTTCTATATGACAAGGACCAATACACGAATACTAAAGAAGTCAGCATTGAGACTGTACTCCCATCTGAAACTTCAGAAGGGCCTATGAACTGGTTGAAAGCAAAAAGGACACTCTTGGAAGAGCTGAAGAAGGATTCTGAAAGCCAAATTAGAGAAACAGATGAAAAATTGGCCAATGACTTGATATGGTTTTTTGAGATTTTTAGTATTTTATTTTCAGGTAACAAATCCAGAGGGTTATAATTTGCCTATTCTTTTCTTTTGCATCTGTTTTTTATTTATTTTTAGCTTTCAACATTCATTTCCACAAACTTTTGAGTTCCAAATTTTCTCCCCATCTCTCCCCTCCCCCCACCCCATAATGTCTTGCATTCTGATTACTCCTTCCCTCAACATGCCCTCCCCTTCTATCACACCCCTCCCTTCCCTTATGCCCATCTTCTCTTTTTTCTTGTAGGGCAAGACAGGTTTATAAAATAAAATATATTAAATAGATAAAATGTTTCTTTTGTTGTGATATTATTTGGTCTATCTCATTGTCTCCAAAATCTTCTGAGTCTTTCCTCACACTGCTATTTTAATGTTGTTGCTTTAAATATAATAGTACATACTTTCCATGACTAATTTTCATACCTTTGAGTTAACATTTTGAAAGACATACTCACTTCCTGATACTAGTAACAACTGAGAATGCAATATACAAATTCAAAATAATCAATGCTTATTCATAAATTAAAAAAGACATATGGATGTTAGGGATCTTAAGGATGATATTGTCCAACAGGTTCATTTTTTGTTAGGAGATTGAATTCTCCAAAGGTGAAATGACAACAGAAGTAACAGTAGAAAGATCACTGAATATATTTCTGAGATTAACTTGCTATTTGTATAACCTTGGATAAGTCATATAAGTATATCATCTCTGCCTCAACTACAAAATGAAGGTATTGAACTAGAGCTAGATGATCTTTATGAACCCTTCCAAAGTCTAAACCTATAATTATATGAATTATTTCTAAGTTGCATTGTGCTTATTAAAATTACTATCTTTTCTTCCTTATTTTAACTCCATTGGGAAATAGCACAGGCATAAATAAGAACACTTTGCAAATGAGAAAATTGAGACTTAGGTGATATGACAATCTGAGAATTAAAATTAAATCCAATATCCTTTGTATCATACCATGTTTTCTCTTACTAAATTGTAAGTCTTCTGAAGTCAGGAACTGTGACTTACTCATCTTACATCTCCACTAGTATGTAGTGAAGAGCTTTACAGATAGTGGGCACTTAGAGAGTGTTTGATTTGAACTGATATGTTTTTACCCTGAAAATAAAATACCATATTCTGTGGGGTTCAATAATGAAACTTCTTTCCTGTGTTGTCCATTTATCCATCATGCCTCTACTATCAGAAGTGATAACTCTTCAAAAGAGATGCTGAAAGGAGAGGATTGTTTCTGAGTTTTATTGACATATGTGATCATAGATGCAATAGTACAGGAAGGCGATGAATAAAGTTTGTTACACACTTGGGAAAATGAGTCAAGATGTCAGGAGTATACCATTTGAACAACACCTCTATAGTTTGGAAACTACTGATCCCAAATTCATATTTTGCCTTGTATGGGTCAAGATGGTCTTGTTCTTCTGTGCCTTTTCCCCTTTATGAGGAAATATCCCAAATGCTAAAAGTAGCCAGCATTACTTATCAATAGTCAAGTATTTGGATACTCAGCAATAATATTGTATTGCCAAGGCAATATTCACAGCACTGGTGTTGACTATGAATATGCCATCATAGTTCTCAATCACAAAGTATAAAAGACTCTCCATATAGAAAGCAGAAGAAAAAAAATCGTTTAAACAACAGAAAGACAAATCCCAGAACCAGAAAGTAACATTTGTCATGGTCACCAAGAAATTAATAAACATGATCACAGCAGAGGGGCAAGCCATTCTCTAACCTCCTCTCCCTCAGCCAGGGCCTTCTCACTCTCAACTGTCATGCTGTGTCAGTTGACCTGCATTCTACCCCTTCTGACCTGACCCCACTCACTCACTTCCTCCTGGTTCCACTCCACCCTTCATGTTTCACCTCTTCAGCAAGCTTCTCCCACCACATGTGACGCAGGCTTCCAGGCAATTTAAGTAGATCATATGGTCCTATTAATTAATGAGAAAGATCTTTCCATTTAAATTACTATTACAAATATGGTCTACCTAAATATCCCACTTTTCTTCTAGAAAGAAAGATCTTGGGTCAAGGGTCAGGGGTCTCCTGCTTTATGGTCTGCTTCCTATCATCAAACCTGTACACTTTTAGATACCATATAAATGGGAAATTCTTCTACTGAGGATCATCATAGAATAGTGAAAAATATTAGCATACTATTTATTGTTTGTGGAAGGTAATGTTCTAGGTGCTAGGGAGTATATAAATTTAAATAAGATAGGAACCTTGACCTCCCACACTTTCTGTCTAGGAGACGAGAAAAGATATGTACACACTGTAGATAACTGAAAGTCTGTCAAGGCAGCTCAGGCTAAATGTCAACTGAGTTGTACAAATAATGAATGTAAGAGCAGCTCAGGAGAGGGAAAGATATTGTGGAGTCAGATCATCAGTGATAGCTAGACAGCAGCAAAATGATAATTTTTGTACATCGCCCCCACGGAAATGTGGGCAAATGCTGATAAATCAAGTACACTGGAATGAATTCTGAAATGGGTTATAAACCTATCTTTAAGGGAAATTGCATTTTCAGTAGGATTATTGGTAGAGAATTTATTATTCTAAATATATATTCCACATCACTAATAACTTTCTTTAAAGATTAAGTATATGGATTTATTTGTAGTAAAAGGTTTTATAAAATGTAGCCATGCCATCCTTATCTATGAAGCAACATAATTAATTCAACATTGAACATTAGCTTTAAAGTTAGTTATTCTGCTATGATATTAGGAAAAATAAACAATTTTCCAAGATACTGGGATTTTCCACCTGTTTATATAAAATTATGTTAGATAATGTAGAAAAAAAATATTGTCTCTACAGCATGTATATGTGTGACATCCACAGGCAGATGGCTTGAAATGTTACCTAAAAATTGTATTACCCAGATTACCCAAGAAACTGAAGGTTTTAAGGCTCTGCTGGCTTCATTTATAGTTGAAAAAGGGAGAAAACAAAAGTAATGCTTAGACCCTAGGTTACGAAGACTTAACCTAAACCTAGATTATGAGTATTAAAATTTCCCACCTTTGCGTGCCAATGGGGTTGTAATATTAGAAGGGCAAGTAGAAGGATGTGACTATAATCTGATATCTGGTTATCTTTCATTATCTGGTATGTGTTTCCTCAATGTAACAAACCCTAGTTCTATTTACGAGTTCTGACCCTAAGTCCACGAGTCTCAGGTTTTCCTTGAATATACTGACAGCTACATTTAGACACAAGATTACATATAATATGATAAAGCATGGTTTGAAAAGGTTCACTAGTTCTGAAGGAAGAAGATACAAATTCAAACTTCATCTCCAGTGTTCAATACTGTGACCTAAAGCAAGTCAGTCTTACTGAGTTACTGTTTTCTTCATCAGTACATAAGAATTGGGAAGATGACTATGTGATGGTACAGTTTGATTATGAAATATTTCTGAATGAGATGTTAGACTGTTGGAAGAGTCATAAAAAATTAGAAAGGAAAAATTTCTGTTTAATCATTTTGATTTTGTTTTTGTTGTTTTTTGGCAAAGATAGCAAAGTGGATTGTCATTTCCTTCTCCAACTCATTTTAGAGATGAGAAAACTGAGGCAAACAAGGTTAAGTGACTTGTCAAGGATTACATAGCTAGTCAGGGACTGAGGATGGATTTGAACTCTGGTCTTCCTTACTCTAGGCCCAGAATTTCATCACTGCACCACCTAGATGTCCACTGATTGCTATACTTACCATTTATACTTACTGATTTTTCTCTCTCTTCTTGAATATCTCATATATCGTTGGATATCTTTTTGTCCCCATTTTGAAGGAATTTCACAAGGCAGTGCTTAATTTTGTGTGAATCTTCCTTATGTTTATGTGCATTTGCTTAAATTGTTGCCTGCTATCACAGGACCCTAACCTAGACAGATCATTCACTTCTGTGCATTGTTTCCTGGATAATAGTCATATTCTTCTGGAATGATGTTGTCCACAATACCACAGAGTAATATCTCTGTAGGTAATTTGGGGGAGGCTAGAAGGCAGAACCAACTTCATGCATACTATCATCAGTGTAACCATCCATCCAAAGATTTTGACCTCTGTATAGAACTTGACATTACCTCTTTTCTTAGAATATCAGAGCTGCCCATTTGACCCTAGATAGTATGCTTATATTTTCTCTTTCAACTCTATTGCTTCTAGTACAATCTGGTTTTGATTAGCAGCACATTTCCTCTTTCCTTTAGCCCTATAGTTGAATACATTTCAACATATCAACCATTAATGCCATATGGGCATGACCAATGTTTCTGATCCCTCCTTGAACTGAAAATTTCTCGTGATGTCATTTTAAACCAGATCCCCAGACTAAGAATATTCATCTTGTATCCTCAGCCTCAAACCATGGCTGTTTCCAGCTTGGTCCTGCATAGGATCTGTACCCAGGGGAATAATTCAATGCCTATTAATAAGTTTCTTGAGGTAAGATAGTGAAAATGCAAATTTTGAAAGCCTAAATCGATAAAACAATAGTTTTATGTAGGTGAGATAATAAACTGTAAGACCTTTTAGCTAAGTGACATAATGGATAAGGTACTAGAATTTGAGTCAGGTAGACCTGAGGTAAATTTGACCTCCTATATTTATGAGCCATATAACCTTAAAGAGGTCATTTATCCTCTGTCTACTTAAGTTCCCTCATTTGTTAAAGAGAAATGAGTAAGAATTTATCAAGTATTTACTTTATACCAAGCACTATATTAGTAATTTATAAATAGTATGACTTTTGAGAGGAAGGATGGTCTTAGAGATGTGTAAAATTGGAATCATAAAGTCACCTGCTTCGCAGACTTGTTTTGAAGATGAAATGAGATTAATATTTGTAAAGTGCTTTGTAAATATTCAGTTCTATGTAAATGCTGACTGCCATCATCATCATCACCTCTTTTTAGGGGTTCAAATTTTTTAATAAATAAATATAATATACTAGCAGGATTTGAATATAAACGCATTGACTTTCTTGGGTTACAGTTGGTAGATGAGCTGTGATCTGCATTACTGAATAGGATATATATATATATATATATATATATATATATGTCACATAATCATTGAAACATATTGTATTATGGTTAAGACTGGAAAAGCCAGAGGTATTCTTTCAGTCCTGAAGTTATAGTTGTCAGTATTTAATCAATAAGAGATAAAGTACAAAACTTTAAAAATAATGATCATAATCAGACTTTTTTATTGGTGATCATTTCATGCAGATGCTAAAATTACATGGTCAACTTGGAAATGTGCATATGCTATCCAAGACCAATATCTATATCTATTTATCACCTGTTATATTCCAAACACTGTGCTAAGCACAGGCGATGCAATAAGAAGAAAAGAGAGTCACTGAACTTAAGGAACTCACCACCTAATGATGCTACATGCTTGAACACATAGATAGATAGATAGATAGATAGATAGATAGATAGATAGATAGATAGATAGATAGACAGATAGATTGATAGATCTATGTGTATCACCACTTTCAGTAGTAGACATTTTATATTATTAAGTAATTATATAGAACAGTCTAAGTTATTAGAGAATAGCACTTTGTGCTTTTTTATTTGTGAAGTGAATTACTATGGAAATAGAAAGCTCTTAACAAAATCATCTGAACTGAACTTGGCAAATATAATACATTTACTGAAAAGAAGCTTTGATGTAATTATATGGATTTTTGAATTACTCTACAGTAAATAACCCCCAAGTTTAGTTTGTTTCAGAAAGAAATTAGAAAGCAGTTTAAAAATAAAAATGTTAAATCTTTTCTTTGTACAAAATATATGTGGCTTTCAGTGAGGAGAAAGAAACAGAAAGAGACAGTAAGGAAAAGAGAAAAAACTAGAGTGAAAGAATGAGAGGCAAAGTGATAATGAATGTGAAATTTATAAAAAGAAAGAATACATATTTTTAATATTTAAAGTTCCATTGATGTTGATTTTGTCAAAATGCTGACTTAGGCCAAAATGAGCTCTATCCATTGGCATTTCTAAATTATACAGATATTGAATATATCACTGCACTCGTGGTAAATATAGAAAATATACTTATTTACTTATTCATCTGTCACATTTAGGGTCAAGGATATGAGGAATTGGTTAGTCAGTCAACAAGCATTTATTAAGTGCTTATCATGTGTCAACTACTCTGCTAAGTGTTGGGCTTTACAAAGAAAACCAAAAACATGGCACTTTTCCTTAAGGAGTTCACATTCTAATGGGCAATGAATTTAACGGCATCCCTAAGTCATTTTTATTTTTCTCCTTTGACATCTTATACAATGCCAGCTATTGTGCCCGGTAAGCTTGAACTAAGATAGTCACCAAGAGTGTTTTCAAGTTGGACTGCTTAAGAAGACTTAGGTGTCTAACTAAAGAGAAATTATAATGGGCTTAGAGAACTCTTTCCTTATATTTTAGTGGGACGATCCTCTACTCTTATTATATTTTAACCTTGGGTGTCTTCAAAATGTACACACTACAGAGGGAATAAACATTTTGGTCTTTGTCTCCTTCACTGAGGTACCTGTATGCTATCTGTGTAAAAAAAGAATTGACCAGTGTATTCAGGTATTCTGGCATATAACTTTAAAATAAAATTAAATATTTAAGATTTTCAGAGAATAATAACCATTACATATAAGCATATATTGACTCCAAGAAGATTAGCTTCCAATATCTAAAGTAGATAGCTATGGAATACTTAGCCATTTCTAACTAATAGTTTCGCATTTTCGATGCCACTTTCACCATTCCTAGTCCAGATTGGATTGCTTTCTATTGGTAAGAATTGTCCTGTTCTTTTCGTATTAGATACGTTTAGTATTAGGTTACAATTAGTCGCATTGTGTCCTGACCAGTATTTTCCTCTCCATCTATATGAATTTGAATAAAGTGTACATCTAAATGAACTATTTTCAAAGTGAATTTCCTTTTTTCAAGTGAAGAGTCTGAATGAATTATAAATAATCACTACCATCAAGAAGGAATAACATTTATTCTACAGTGTGAAACTTAGATGGGGTCTATTTGCTGACCTCCTATGCTTTGGTAATAATCCCAGAAATAAAGGATGCAACAGACAACTTTTGCTCTTTTCTCTTGAAATTCAAGTCCTTTACAAATATTTTCTCTTGCAATTCAGTTAATTTATAAATATAACCTTTGTAGTGTCTCTTGCAGTTGAAATAATTGTTGTCCCCTAGCAGATAGGGTTGGACTACGTAAGATAAAAATAATACATTCAATATTCCAGTGATTTATTCTTTTGAAAGAGCAAATAAAAATTTTGTAATAAAATGTCAAGAGGTGACAAGCATATTGTCTAGTTTGCAAAACATCATAAATTACTGAAAACTTCCAAAATGTCTTCCAAAATTGGTATTACATATTTTCTGGGGCTAATTTTAAAATAAATGTGCATTTCAGAATAAAAAATTAATTTATTTTTGGCCTCTAGGTATTTGCCTCAAATTAGAATGATATGCCTCTCCTCCAGGTACAGTGAATTATCCATCCCAAGAAGGTTTTAATGGAGTTGAATGAGCACTGGTTGGAAATCTTGAAGAAAAGATCAGTCAGGTGGTGGAAAGCCAACTTTCGTAACCTCAGGGTTATCTGTTGTGAAATAACTCTTTGTATAAGAAAAACATAGATAAAGTGGGAATTAATGCTTAAATATATATTAGACTAGATGTCCTCTGAAGTTTCTTGTAAATTGGAGTTTATAAAATTGTAGTTGCTTGGATTTATGGTGGGATTGACAGGGGGGAGATGAGGGTTTACATTTCTTTTTTTAAGCATCCAAATTCTTTTTTCTTACTTTAAATAGTATTTACTTTTTCCCACAATTATATATCAACAAAAACTTTCAGAATTCATTTTTACAAGATTTTTAGTTCCAAATTTTTCTCCCTCCCTTTCTCTCCTTCCCTCATCTGAAAATGGCAAGCAATTTGTTATAGTTTATAAAGATGTTTCATGTAAATCATACTTCCATATTGATCACAGTTGTGGAAAATAAAACAGATAAAAAACCATGAAAAATAATACAATAAATGAAAAAATATGCTTCAATTTGCATTCAGAGTCCACTACTTCTTTATCTGGATGTGGATGGCATTTTCCTTCATGAGTCCTTTGTACTTGTCTTGGATCATTGTGTTGCTGAGAAAAACTGTATCATTCATAGGTGATCCTCACACAATGTTCCTGATACTGCATATAGTGTTTTCCTGGTTCTGCTCATTTCACTTTGCATCAGCTCGTGCAAATCTTTCCATGTTTTTCTGAAATGTGCCTGTTGATCATTTCATATTGCACAATAGCATTCCATTACATTCATGTACCACAGCTTGTTCAGTCACTACTCAGTTGAAGGCATGAAATTCATGACCTCTGATCCTTTAATTTACACCTCTCAAGTCCTGTGTAATCATGATTGTGACTCTCCAATATTTGAATTGTTTCTTTCTGGCCACTTCTACTGTTTTTTCTTTGACCTAATAGTTCTGAAATTTGGCCATAATGTGCCTTGAAGTTTTTCTTTTGGGATCTTTTTCCTGAGGTGATTGGTGTTTCTCTCAATGCTTATTTTGCTCTCTGGTTCCAGGATACCAGAGCAGTTTTCCTTTATAATTTCTTGAAAGTTGTTTCTCATGTCATTACGACTTTTGTGTAGTTCAGTGATTCAGTTATTCTTTCTCAATATATCTGGCAATACTAGTACTAGGCCTGCATCCCAGAAGAAATAAAATAAACACATAAAAAGCAAAAAGAATATTTTTTACTTATTTTTATTTTTATATTTACCAAAATATTTTTGAAGCTCTTTTCTTACAGAGAAGAATTGGAAACTGAAGGGATACCCATTAATTGGGGAATGACTGAACATGTTGTGGTATGTGATTACAATGGAATACCATTATGCTACAAGGAAATGGTGAGCAGATGCTTTACGAAAAACCTGGAAAGTCTTACATTAATTGATGCAAAGTGAAATAAATAGAACTAGAACACTGTACACTGTAACAGCAATATTGTAAGATGGACAGTTGTGAATGACTTAGCTATTCTTGGCAATATAATGATTCAAGAAAACTCTGAAAGACTTAAGATGAAAAATGTTATCTGTCCCCAGAAAAAGAACTAATGGAGTCTAAAAACATATCAAAGTATACTTTTTAAATTTTCTTTACTTGTCTTTTTTGTCTGTTTTCTTCTACAACATCATTAATATGAAAATATGTTTTGCATGACTACCCATGTATAACATATATAAAATTACTTGCCTTCTCAATGAGGAGGATGGAGAGGAAGAGAAGGAATTTGGAACTCAAAGTTTTAAAAATGAAAATTAACTTTTTCATATGTAATTGGGGGAAAATAAAGTACTAACTGGAAAAAAATTACCTTGAGAGTGTCCTTTTATTGCGTCTTCTGACCTCCATGTGAGTGCTTGCCGTGTATGAGTTCTCTCTAAAATAATCTTTTAAGCAAACATAGTTTTGCCATTCAAACAAAGTATCCAGCCCAATGGAGTTGTGCTCTCTGGAGCAGAGGTTGAATGCTTGGAAGTTTAGCCCAAGAAAGGACATCAGTGTTCAGCATCTTATCTTTCCCAGTGATTTTCAGTATATTCCTAAGACAATTCAGATGGAAACAATTCAGTGGCATGGAACTGATATAATGTTCAGGTTTCACAGGCATGCAACACTGAGGTCAACATAATGGCTTCAGTATGGTGGTCACTCTAATACCTCTTTCCCACATTTTCCTTCGGAGACTACCAAACACTGATCTAGCTCAGGCAATGTATGCATCAACCTAATCATCTAAGTGTACGTCCTTGGAAATTATATTACCGAGCTAAGTGGTTTTATTTACATCTTTAAAAAATTCTTCATTTGCTGTAACCACTGATTTCATGCATGAATAGTGTGGTGGTGGCTTGTGGAGAACTTCTGTTTTCTTGGTGTTAATTGCTGAGCCAAAATTAGCACAAGTGGCAGAGAATCAGTTGATACTGTGTTGCATCTCAGCGTCAGAGGCTGTGTGAGTGCACCATCATCTGCGAGCAAAAGGTCAAGTACCATCTCTTCTTTTCTTTTTCTTTTTTTTTCAATTTTATTTATTTATTTAACTTTTTACATTCATTTTCACAAAATTTTGGGTTCGAAATTTTCTCCCCTTTTATCCCCTCCCCCATCCCAATGTCTCAAGCAATCTAATTTTCCCTATCTCCAATCTGCCCTCTCTTCTGTCATCCCTCCCTTCTCTTGTCTCCATCTTCTCTTTTCTCCTGTAGGGCCAGATGACTTTGTATTCCTCATTAACTGTATGTCTTCTTTCCTAGTTGCAACATCAATACTAAACAGTTGTTCCTAAAACTTTGAGTTGCAAATTCTCCCCATCCCTCCCTCCCCACCCATTCCCTTTGGGAAGGCAGGCAATTCAATATAGGCCATATCGGTGTAGTTTTGCAAATGACCTCCCTGATAGTCGTGTTGTGTAAGACTAACTGAATTACCCTCCATCCTATCCTGCCCCTCATTGTTTCTCTTCTGTCCTTTGATCCTGTCCCTCCCCAAGTGTTGACTTCAAATTGCTCCCTCCTCCCTTAGCCCTCCCTTCCATCATCCCCCTCCCCTTGCTTATCTCCTTCTCCCCCACTTTCCTATACTGTAAGATAGGTTTTCATACCAAAATGAGTGTGCATTTTATTCCTTCCTTTAGTCAAATGTGATGAGGGTAAACTTCTTGTTTTGTTTGTTTGTTTTTTCTCAGCTCTCCTCTTTTTCCCTCCACTAAAAAGTCTCCTACTTGCCTCTTAAATGACATATAATTACCCCATTTCATTTCACC
The DNA here is from genome assembly GCA_023548195.1 of Bettongia penicillata ogilbyi. Lineage (NCBI taxonomy): Eukaryota > Metazoa > Chordata > Mammalia > Diprotodontia > Potoroidae > Bettongia > Bettongia penicillata. The sequence goes on from JAJHZJ010000071.1 coordinate 1,894,242, forward strand.
CTCTTTCCTCCCACTACATTTCTCTCTCACCATTTACCTTAATTTCTTTTAAGCTATGGTCCCATCCTATTCAATTCACTCTGTGCTCTCTGTCTCTGTATGTGGGTGCATGTGTGTATGTGTGTGTGCGTGCATGCGTGTACATGTGTGTGTGTGGTCCCACCAACTACCCAGATATTGATAAGTTTTAAGAGTTACAAATATTGTCTTTCCATGTAGGAATGTAAACAGTTCACTTCTGGTAAGTCCCTTAAGACTTCTCTTTGCTGTTTCCTTTTTCATGCTTCTTCTCATTCTTGTGTTTGAAAGTCAAATTTTCTTTTCAGCTCTGGTCTTTTCATCAAGAATGATTGAAAGTCCTCTGTTTCATTAAAAGACCATATTTTTCCCTGAAGTATTACACTCAGTTTAGCTGGGTAGGTGATTCTTGGTTTGAGTCCTAGTTCCTTTGACTTCTGGAATATCCTATTCCATGCCCTTTGATCCCTTAATGTAGAAGCTGCTAGATCTTGAGTTATCCTGATTGTATTTCCACAGTACTGGAATTGTTTCTTTCTAGCTGCGTGTAAGATTTTCTCCTTGAGCTGGGAGTTCTGGAATTTGGCCACAATGTTCCTAGGAGTTTCTCTTTCTGGATCTCTTTCAGGTGGTGATCGATGGATTCTTTCAATACTTATTTTGCCCTCTGGTTGTAGAATGTCAGGGCAGTTTTCCTTGATAATTTCATGGAAGATGATGTCTAGGCTCGTTTTTTGATCATGACTTTCAGGGAGTCCCATAATTTTTAAATTGTCTCTCCTGGATCTATTTTCCAGGTCAGTTGTTTTTCCCATGAGATATTTCACATTCTCTTCCATTTTTTCATTCTTTTGGTTTTGTTTGGTGATTTCTTGGTTTCTCATAAAGTCATTAGACTCCATCTGTTTCATTCTAATTTTGAGAGAACTATTACCTTCAGTGAGCTTTTGAACCTCTTTTTCCATTTGGCTAATTCTGCTTTTGAAAGCATTCTTCTCCTCATTGGCTTTTTGAACCCCTTTTGCCAATTGAGTGAGCCTATTCTTCAAGGTTTTATTTTCTTCAGCATTTTCTTGGGCCTCCTTAACCAAGGTATTGACCCGTTTTTCATACTTTTCTTGCATCTCTCTCATTTCTCTTCCCAGTTTTTCCTCCACCTGTCTAACTTGCTTTTCAAAATCCTTTTTTCAGCTCTTCCAAGGCCTGAGCCCACCCGACATCCCCCTGGGATTTCTGGGGTACTGAGGCCCCGCCCTCCACGTCTTTCCCTGATGGCAAGAACACGTCCTCCTCGTCAGATCCGAAAGTCGGGATCATTTGCATTTGTTGGAAAAAACTCTCTATAGTCTTATTTTTCTTTCCTTTTCTAGGCATTTTCTCAGCCAGTTACTTGACTTCTGAGATTCCTGTCGACCCCTGCCTAGATCTGCCCAGCTAGTGCTTGGGGTCTGAGATTCAAATGGGCTTTCCACGCCGCCTGCTAATCAATGTGAGCTTTAGTTCTCATGCTGGGGTGGGGGCAGGGCCGCCTCCCATGCTCAGTTCCCTCAGGGCCTTTATGCAGAGATCTTCAGTAATGGAGCGGGTGGGGGGGGGCGCCTCCCAGGCTCAGCTCCCACAGACCTTCAGAAAAGGAGCGGGTCGGGCAGGGCCGTCTCTCAGGCTCAGCTCCCTCAGGTTGTTTATGCAGAGACTTTCAGTAATGAAGATCCTGCCTGCTGCTGGGGGAGTCCCGGGCTGCAGCTGCTGCTGCCTCTGCCCGCTGCCTCCACCACTGCCCCCACCTCTGCCGACGCCGCTTCCTCCCGAGGGAGCCCGAGTCACGGAGATACCCTGCTCCCCTTGGCCAGCCAGCCGTCTCTCTCACTGACCTGTAGCTTCTGTGGGCGGAGGGACTTTCCCGGCTGCCAGAGCTTCTGTCTCTGAAGCCTGCTCGGGTCAGCTTCTCTGGGGCCACGACCAGGGCAGCGCTGGGGTGCGGTGTGCTTTCCGGGGTGCAACGGAACCTGGGGACGGCACTCCAGGGCTCTCTGTAATGGAAATCTCTTCCACTCTGTTTCTGTACACCTTTCAGTGGTCTAGAAGTTATGGGGGGTCTCTTTTTACATTAAATCTATGGGCTGTGGTTTCGGAGCTCGTAAACATGCGTCCTTCTACTCCGCCATCTTTGCTCCGCCCCCTCTTTAGTTTTTCAAGTTAAATAATTAATATCAATGTGGAAGTTGATATTGATGCCATTTTCATCCTCATTGAAAGCATCTCCCAAAAGTGTTAAAAACATCATGCTGGTAGATGCATACCGTCCTGTTTCACTCCATTGGTGACTGGAATAGTGCAAGGGCATTATCCATTTTCCAGAAGCATGCTGTCATGGAACTGATATGCAATATTGATGAACTTTTCCAGGCAACTAAATTTCCAAGGTCTTATGACTGACAGTATGAAAGACCTTAGTTAGATTGATTAATGTTGTATACAGACTTCTGTTCTCCTCCTGGCATTCTTGATCAATGTCTTGGCTAACAAATGCTATATTGACCATTCCTTGGCCTTTTTTGAAGCCAAACTGAATCCTAGGTACCAGACTGTCTTCCAAGTCAAAGATCAACCCATTAAAGGGGCTCTGCAACAATCTTGCAAGCAATACCTAAGAGAGGGACCCCCTTGTGATAGTCACAAGACAACCTACTTCCCTTTTCTTTATAGAGATAGAAGATAGAAGCATTATTGAACTTCTGGGGAATAATCTCCTATTGTCATATAACACAAATTTTCCCTCAGTTTTTGTATGAGCAGTGGGTTTTTGTACCATAAATAAACTTTGGGGCATCATAAAAGTGTTCTGGATTGTTACTATCAGTGTAAAACTGAATTTCATCTGCTGTCTTACTGATCCAAGAGTTCTGCATCTATCTAAGTTTCATTTGTACTTTACTTTTAATGGAGTTAAACACCGCCTTCTTACAGTTGAATAAACCATCCCACTGGTAAACCCTATGGAGTTCCTATTTTTCACTTAGAAGGTTCTGAATTTCCCCATCATTTTTGTCAAAACAATCTAGATGTTTGTGAGTATGCTGCCCCAGAAGAGCAAATATGGTATTTTCCATCAAATTTCTGAAAGCTACCCACTCCTTTTCTACTCCACTGTTGTCAACAATGTGTTAGTTCAGCTTTCCCTCCAAGTTAGCAACAAACTGTTCATTCTTGGAGAAGTACTCTAATCTGTCAACACTAAGTTTTCTAGCAGTTATCTTGCCTTGGGGCTACCACTTTTGTTGAGTGAGAATGTTTAACTCAGAGGCCATAAGTCTATGATTTGTCTAACACTCTGCTCCACACATCACTTCCATAACTCTTATATTCTGTCTCTTCTTCTTACAATTACATAGTCTACTAAATGCCAATGTTTGTTGCAAAGTGCAATAATGAAATATTATTGTGCTTAGGTAAATGATGGACTATGCTGGTGATGAGAAAATCATGAGAAGCATAATACTTCAGTTGTAAGTGACCTTTACTGTTGCTATTTCAAATTCCATTCCTCCCAAAGATTCCCTGCCATATCTTATGATTTGTGCCTACTATGGTGTTAAAGTCACTCAGAATTGTATGTTTCTGCCCTTTCAGCACATTGTTATAAGGGTCTCCAGATCTTCATAACAATTTTTCTTTGACCTCATCAAAGTTTCTCATATTGAGAACATACTCTCTGCTGATGGCGGTATGGTACATTCCTGCAAGGGCCAATCACATGATCATGAGTCAGCTATTTTCTCCTTTTGGCAGGCATACAAGCTTACTGACTAGATTAGTTTTGATTGCAAAAGCTATTCCAGTTCCATGGAGCTCCCCATCATTGTGGCCAATCCAGAAAACTGTATTCAGTTCTGACGTAAGTAAGCTGGGTTTCTTTTGTGATCCTTCTTTAACTAATGAGTCTTCTTGCAACAAAAAAACTGTTTATTTTTAAGGTCTACTGGATTTGATGTTATTCATAAGTGTGCACACAATACATACATACATATATATATAATGTGCAAAATCTTTCATCAAACTTCTTTGTACATTTTTTGTGTTTCCACTGTAGAGTGGGATCCCTACCTGTTACTGTTAGCGTGCCAGAGCTGAGTGAAGCAAATAATTTTTAATTTTTAGGGCATCTTTTCTAACCCCTGCCTCATGCCAGTTGCTGAACAGTGTAGTCCTTTAAAATAAAGCTGCTCAGAGACCAGGGGACTGCCAAATACTATTGATTCTTTAATCCAGTGAGAAGAGGGCATTATCACCTGGGTCACCCATGCAATACTGTGACTATAGATCCCATTGTATCCATATATGCTACTTCATCACTTGCCCATCACTTCAAGACTTTGAGATGATACTTAAAATGACAAAAAAAGGTTTGGTGATGTATTTTGACTCAAGCATAAATTGTATTTAAATGAGGCAGATTTTGTTGAAGTCATTAGTCTCACTCTCTCTTCCAGTCATTAGAATCCAGTGGCAAGACAAAAGTAAGATGACTAATGATGGCTCAGAGTGCTGTGGATGTGCACTTGGCATCTTTGATGTATTAACCAAACTCAAAGCACCTGCTTAATCTGCCTTCTTGGCTGTTGGAACAATTTACTCTCATCTGCCCATTCCACTGGAGAAACCTTCACATCCTTGGGGTAGACACACACGCTTAACTCACTGGTAGATTTAAAACTCTTCACCTACCATTAACCTGATTTAACCCATCTTCTGAAATGGTTTACCAAGTTGTAGCTGCTGCACATAATAGAACTTCTTGCAGCCACAGATGAGAATGGGGTAAATCAGTGAGTTACTAAAGATGGAAAGCAGCCCTGAAAATTACTCAGCAGTCCTCAAACCAGAGGCTTTAGTCTTCACTGAACACTTCATACCTCTAGGATTGAGTACAAATCTTCCGATTATAGTTCCAATGGTCTTTCTACTGTACCAAGCTAGCAATATATTTTTATCTACTTTAGGTGCTATTGCAATATTTCCCACATTGCAGAATACCTATCTAGCTAACTAGCTAGCTAGATACCTATCTAGCTAGCTATCATCTATCATTTATCTATCTATTTATCTATGTAGATTGAAGAGATCTTTGATGGTTGTAAATAAAATAAAATTTAGGTAATATGTTTTTAGGCATTTTTGGGTGAGGAACTTTTAATTCCAGTTCTCTCTCTAGTAATCAACTTCAACATAGTTTTAATTGATGAGAATAGCTATGTATAGATCTGGAAGTTACTATGCAGGAATTTAGTTGTGACTACTTAAAATAATTAATTGTCCTGTTATCAACTCCTGGTATAATTCAATCTTAAAATAATAGTCCAAGTTGCCTTATACTTTAATATTTTAATATATGTAGTACACACATATATCTGAAATTAACACATATTTAACAAAGTACATATGTTTAAACATGGGGCATGTATATATGTATCTATATTTGATATATATGTATATACCTAGATAAATTCATATATACATGTATGTATGTACACACAAATACATATATATGGAGAGTCAAAGAGGGAGAGAAAGAGACACACACACAGAGAGAGAGAGAGAGAGAGAGAGAGAGAGAGAGAGAGAGAGAGAGAGAGAGAGAAAGTGAGAGAGAGAAGGTGGCACAGTGGATAGCATGCTGGACCTGGACAGCTCAGGATACTTACTAGATTTATGATACTGAATAAGGCACTCTTGCTACTACTGTTTCCTTATCTTAAAAATGGGGATAATAATACAATCTATGTCCTTGGGTTATTACAAGAATTAAATGAGATAATATCTGTAAAGTGTCATATAAATTTGAAATATTACATATATAATGTAATAATAATTGCCAAAACTATAAACTGTTTTTCTATCCTTATTTAATTTCTCTTCATGCAAAGCTTATGATTGATCATTAAGTTTGTGGACTAAATTTTTTTGCAGATTGTGCCCTGAGAGTACAAATGAAGAAACAGCAAGGCCTTTTGAGAACACAATAATTTAAACAACTTACAGATAAGATATCAACTCTATCTTGATGATTAAATATTACTCATTGGGAAGCTGAAGGAATTTTTTTATGATTTTATTAACATGTATTAACAAATTTCTTAAAATAGCAAAAAAAAAAGACTGAAGTCATTGGGTTAATTTTCCTTTAAGTTAAGAAGGCAGAAGTCAGTAGTCAAAGTGGATCATTTTAAACTAGTAGTACAGTCATTCTCGACCTCCCTCCTTGACACAAAAGAAGAAAAACTATTTGATGGAAGTTTTGGCAGTGGCAAAACAAAAAGGCCATTCTCTCTTGAGTAGTCTCAGTGGAAGAAATGATCAAGGTATGGCAAAAATCAGTCTTCCTTCACCCCGTTTTCAGAGTAGAGAAGGGAAATAATTCCTCAAGCAACTATTGCTTTTCATAGGGATGCCTACTGGTTACAAGTGTAATATCTAATTTGATACTCAGTAACCTTGTAATAAAAGTAATGCAATTGTCATTGCCTACCTATTGTAAATCGAGAATAGGAGTCACTAAGATACTAAGTAGTTCTGCTACCACATAATAAGTTTTATGTTGGATTTGTCTGAATTTGAAACTGGTCTCATGAGTCCAAGGCCGGTTTTGGAAAGAACTGAAAGCTCTAAGATTCCACATAATACCCAGAAAAATAATTTACTTGCAGGTTCTCCATGCACCAGGATTGAAGACAATAACTGAAAACTCATTTGATGTAATTTCTCACATAAATCCATCATCTTAGTGAGCTTACTCCCCAGAATGATAATGAAATCACTTCTTGCTGTACTTTACTGCTCCATTTGCTGTGACCTTCATTTAAATATTTTATTAGATGTTTTATGGTTTAAAATAAAATGGATATTTTAGTCACTAGCATGCAATGGAACAGAAAATTGACTCTTAGAAGCTTAAATACCAATAAATATCAAGTTTGGGGAAAATTTGAGTCCCTTGCTAGAATTATAATTCTTTCAGATGTCATAGGATAAATGTATTTGAAAAATGTATAGCAATATACAAACATCATTTTATTTGATTTGAACTTAAGCATTTTTGACTGAGAAAACTAGATACTATTTCCAAATTTCAATTATAGAAAACAATAATGAAAATAGATAACTGTCATTCTTACAACCTTTACAAACTGTATTTTGCCTCATTGAAATTGATATGATCTTCTTCAGGGGTTGAAAGACTAAAGTAGATATACTTGTAAGAAAACTATTAAACTTTAAAAAATAATGAGGTGTAATTATAGAAAATTTGCCCAATTAATGATTTGTACTCTATATAATAATAATATTGAATAGGGATGTGAGTTTTGAATCTAGATAATTATAAGTACAATGCTCTAGTTCTTTTGGCTGTGACCCAACTTGTAGCCAGTGAACCATATATGTGATACCTCCTCTTGTGTATTCATTATATCAGCAGCTGCCTGCAATTTACTATTCTTTCTTGGATTCAAGTATCTTACCTAATGTAAGAATGTCAATTACCTCCTCTTGCTAGGCAAACTCATAGAAAAAATATAATGGTAACTCAGCATCATAACTCCATTGCTGGTAGTACATTGCTGAGAGAAATAGTCAGAAATATGGCCATCAGTTTTTCATGCACAGTTATAACTGAAGGAGGGTGGCAATTTACTGCTAAATAAACAAGGAGTGTTTCTTGCTCTACATTTGGCATGCTGAGCCACAGGAAAATAAGACAATGGGAACACAAGTAGTTCAATGTTATGTTAATAAGTTCATTTATATTTTAGCACCCTTCCCATCTGCCAAAGACTAACATGCTCTTATTGTCAAGAATGTTCCAACTCAAAAAAGCACACAAAATATAAAATGACTGGGAGAGTGTCAGAATAAACAATTGTGTCACTTGTCGCTCATTAACTGAGGCAATGGATTTGCTTTTTTTTTTTTTTTTTTTGCTTTTATAGCTTGCTTTATGGTCAAGAAGATAATTTGGCTAGCTATTTTTTTCATAATAAGGATGTTTCTGCATCAAATTCTCACTCATCTGAAGTTTAAACATCTACTTTGAGATTACAAATAAAATTTAAATAAGTGGATAGAACATTTAACAATATTTCCCAAAGTATTTTCCTTTATTAATACTTCTTCAGCCCTACTCCTGCAAGTTAAGGTCAATAAATATATATGTATCTACTGAGTGAAAAATACTGCACAATATGTTAGAGGATTTAGAAAGATTTAATAATCTATGGTCCCTGGCCTAGGCATTTGCCATCTATATTGCTGTATAATGAAATTTTATGTTGAGGATAATGGCTTTATGAACCTAAAAGTTCCCAAAGTGGCTTATGAACCAATTGGCCATTCATATGTGTGTTATGCAAGTAGATTTTACCTACTATCTTTAGTTTGTTCTAAGAAAAGACAAAATTAGGTACAACATTACAGGAGAAAATTAATTCTGTAGAATTGAAATATTAACAGGTGGTTGACCAAACCTTGATAGAGAATGAAATTCTAAATTACTTGTAATGTTGAAATATAATATATTAGTGAGGTTACTATGAAATGATATAGTCATGGAAAAAGTTCTCATACATAGGAAACTCACTTTATATTACAAGAAAGGGCCAAAAGGCTGAATATTCTATTTCATTTTCATTAAGAAGAGATGTTCATTTAGTAAGCCCAAGTCTTGAGTCTAGGATCAGAGAAAGAAATGGGAGACTTGAAAGCAGATGGCAGCAAACCTGTCTTAACTCAAAATGGCAAGATATAGGCCAATAATAAAGAAAAAGACAGACAATTTTAAGAAATTAAAATGAGAATAGAAACAATGTATCACAAGTAGGAAAGCAAGCAGAAAGACAAAAAAAAATTTGTAAAGACTATAATGAAATATTTATTATTTTTATCATTTATTTGTATTATCAGAAGTAGTATTTAAATAAGTATGAAATGTGTGTGTTCATCTTTTGTTGCCAAGGAAGACCATGCCATCAGAGAAATGATAACATGACTTACACTTGACTTTGTTTTGAGTGAGGGAGGCCTGTGCAGGTCACCAGCCTCACATCTCCTCCAGAGCCATCTGAATCCAATGACCAGATATTCATCAGATAACTGGAGATGACCCAGGATGAGGCAACTGGGATTAAGTGACTTGCCCAAGTTCACACAGCTAGTGAGTATCAAGTGTCTGAGGTGAGATTTGAACTCAGGTTCTCCTGACTCCTACACTGATGCTCTATCCACTGCACCACCTAGCTGCCCCAATATGAAATAAGTATGAAGTAAAAGAAAGTAATGTGAATTCCCAGGAGAACTGGCTGAAATTCTAACAAAGGATGAACATCATAAATTATAATCCCAATGATTTTCATCAGGGTGACAGTGGAGCTCAATAAAATACCTAAAGGGAAAAATGAGGTTGAGTAATGTGATAGACTTTTGAGTTTTTAGGTATTAAAAATGCTCAGCTTAGAGCATACTGTGGATAGTTTTATTAAGAGAGCACATAAGAAATATTTGAAATGAAAGAAATGAAGAAAAATCAGAAGAAAATAAAAACAAAATGCAAATAATATTATTTCAAATTATTATCTCTCCTTTCCACATCCTTTGAAGGACATTATGCTATCAGAAGTATATCAACATTTTCCAAAAATATAGCAAGTAATATTTGTAATCCCATGTCCTTTACCTTCTGCAATATTATATTCTAAGTCAAGCCCTGGTTACACTAAAAAAGGCAAAGATAGTCCCTACTCTGAACTAACTAACCACCTAATGGGGGAGAAAACATGTAAATCACTATGTATAGACAACCCATATATTGGATAAATTGGAAATAATCAAAGGAGGATAGGGACTATAATTAAAGGGGATAAGGAAAGGCTTCCTGTAGAGGATGAGATTTTATCTGAGACTTGGATGAAGGCAGAAAAGCCAAGAAAGGGATGAGGAAGGAGGGCATTCCAGGTATGGGAGTCAGCCAGTGAAAATGTCTGGAGTTAGGAGTTGGCATGTCAGCAAGTAGGCCAGTGTCATTGAATCCAACAGTCTACAGGACATAGGGTAACTGTAAGATGAAAGAAGATTGGAAAGGTAGAAAGAAGTCAGGCTGTAAAGCACTTTAAATAGCAGATGGTTTTCTATTTGATAGGAAACCATTGGTGCTTACCGGGGAGAGTAACATAGTCAGAACTATGCTTTAGGTCTTTGGTAATAACTTTGGCAATTGACTAGAGATTTGACTGGAGTGGGACTTGTATTAGGGAAACCAACCCATAAACTGTAACAATAGTCCCGGGATGAGGTTATGAGATTCTGCACAAGAGAGTTTGCATGTGCTTTTGGGGATATGTCAGTGCATATAGCTTGTTTTGTATATATTTTTTGTAAGGTGTCTTCATTATTAGATTGTAAAGGCCTTCAGGGCCTACACTGTCTTTTGCCTCTTTTTGCATCCCCATGTTTAGCACAGTGTCTTGCTACACAACTGTTAGTAAAGATTTATTCATTGTTTGATTGATGGGAGTTATCCAAGGCCAAGTATTGGTTGTCTGTAATCAAGGTTATCAAAAGGGGACGAGGGACTTAAGAGAGGAAGACAGTGTAAAATTTAATTCGCTGACCAAAAGGTCCCATTTAATAGATGACAGAGCCGAGGCAAACAGAATGTAAGTTATGTGCTCAGGATAACATAGCTAGTGTGCATCCAAGACTGGAATTTTACTCAGGTCTTTCTGACTCCTAGTCTAGATCTCTATACACTGTGCCACCTTGCTTATGCAATAAGTGAATGAGGTGGAATTCATACTCAGTCTTGTGACTTTACGTTCAGAACTCTATGCATCACACAGACTCTGTGGTGCTGATGTCATTTATATCATCCATTTTCTAGTTTTGGATTTTAATCAATTACTTTTTTCACTGGGGCCTTTTTGTTATTTCTTGTTCTTCTTGTTATTACTATTTGCCAATTTATCCTCCACTGTTTGTGTTGTTTTTTTTTCCCTAGAGTGTCTCATTGTAAACAATTCTTTCTTTACTATATAATTATGGCTCTTTTACATAATTTGGCACATTTCTTGTCATTTTGAGTTTATGAAAACTGATTGAATCTAGTGCTCAGAGAAGCAAGGAGTGATTTTCAAGGAGTATCCATTAACACCTGAGACAAAGATTTATATGAAAGATATCATATCTGTATGAAAACTTAGTGAAACCAGTACTTTGTGAGAATTAAAGAGTCCACTCTTCCCAGTAAATGAGGTAAGATAAGGAAGTGTATATCCAGAAGTTATTGGCAGGAAACATTTGTACTATCATTCTTTTTACACCCTTTAAGTTAATATCCTTTTACAAAAACAAATAGATACTGAGTATTTGCAGGAAACTTGGTGCTAGTCTTTGGAACCTAATAATGACAACAAAAATAGCTAGTATGGACTTGAACCAATGGCAGTGGGGCAGGGAAAGAGAAGAGCATAGCATTATATAACATTATATAGCACCTGCTATGTGCCAAGCATTGTGTTAAGTCCTTCAAAAATATCTCATTTGATCCTCAAAATAACCCTGCAAGGTAAACATTATTATTCCAATTTACAATTGAGAAAACTGAGGAAAGCATATTAAGTGACTTTCCCAGGGTCACGTGGCAGGTAAAGAAGAGACACAAATTCCTGATGCTTCCTGAGGGACAGCTATGATAGCTTGTTTCTGGAATAATGAGACAGAACATATTAGGCCACAGGTTCCCCACCTCTGCCTTACAGTCTTTATCCCTAGAATTCATTCCCATATGACAAACATCTGCTAAGGAGACCTCTATCTCTGAGAGGAAAACCATACAGTAATTTCATTATGCCAGTTGCTCCCCCTCCTTCTTCTGTCTTTCATTCAGTTGTGAAACCCTGCATCAATGATCAAAGTCATGTTCTAAAAATAAATTACCCTTCAACAAAATATGCAGCATTTTTCCCTGCCTGAAATATGAAGATCTAGTAAGAATGTGGCAAAATAATTCCTTTGATGACAGTGTATTTATAGTTAAAAATGGGATTTTGACATGAGCTAGCGTTTTACAAAGTATAGAGTAGGTATTCTTACCTAACAAATATTTTACTGTTCTTGAATATTTTGCTAGGGGATAGAAATGGGTTTTGAAGTTCTCAATATGTGGGTTCAATTACTGGCTATGACATAAATTAGCTGTGTGATCATGAGCAATTCATTTAACCTCTCAATACCTTGAGTACCTTTCAGGGTGGCAGACAGATAGTTATTAGAAACCTATTTGACCATTCCCTACTGTTCTTTTTCTTATGACAAATTCCAGGAAGTACTGAGAGATTGGGAGTCTGACCAGTTCCATAATGAGTAATAAGTGGCTGCAATATATTATTTTTACAGGGCCCTAAGCATTTTGACAAGTTGTTTTGTAGACTGTCAGATTGTCCAGTCTTTCAACTATTTATGAGGCAATGATCTACTTGTCAGTTCTCTAAAGCTTTCCCTGCACACCGAAGTTTCTTAATAGCACTTTCTGTTCTTGATAACATTCCTGACACAGAACTGTAGCATTAAATCACAATTTTCTCTGAAGTTTTCTCTGGCTGAGGTTAAAATTAGTTGTAGAACTCCTCAAACAACTTTTCTTTCCTAGCCTATTTCTTTTTGTCACTAGTTTTTCTAATTTTAATTCTTTTGTCATGAGACTACATTTTGAACCCACATATCACTGCATCCAGACATGAGACACATCAGCAAATTTACATAGTACTGAAAGGGAACAGAAGACGTACAATTTATGTTATAATATCAATATCATAAAAGCAAATAGTTGAAGACTTTTATAAACTGATGAACAACGAAAGGAATGGAAAAAAAATACAATAATTTATATAGTACCAACAATGCACGGATGAAGAAGTTTGAAAACTGTAAGGACAGTAATCAATGCAATGGGTATTCATGATTTCAGAGGACTGATGGCAAAACAGGTCATCTACCACATCACAGAGAGGCAATAGATTTAATGCTAAGAGTAAAGAAACACGGATATTTCACATATATCTGTATGTGTATGGTTAACTCACCTCCAAGGAACAGGAAATTAAAACAATAATTAGAAATTACTTTTCCCAACTCTATACACATAAATTTGACAATATAAGCAAAATGGATGAATATTTAAAATAAATATAAATTGCCAAGATTAACAGAGGAAGTAAAATACTTAAATAACCCTATCTCAGAAAAAGAAATTGAACAAGCCATCAATGAACTCCCTAGAAAAAAATCTCCAGGGCCAGATTTGAAAGTGAATTCTAACAAACAGTTAAAGAACAGTTAATTTCAATATTATATAGACTGTTTTGGAAAATAGGTGGAGTCCTACCAAATTCTTTTTATGATACAAATATGGTTTTGATACTTAAGGAAGAGTCAAAGCAGAGAAAGAAAATTATAGACCAATTTCCCTAACGAATATAGATGTAAAAATTTTAAATAAGATATTAGCAAAAAGATTGCAGTAACTTATCAGAAGGCTAATAGATTATGATCAGGTAGTATTTATACCAAGAATGCAGTAACTTATCAGAAGGCTAATAGATTATGCAGGGCTGGTTCAAATCTATGATTTCTCCTGCATATTTACCTTTATGTTTCTCTTGAGTCTTGGGCTTGAATGTCAAATTTTCTATTTAGCTCTGGTCTTTTCATCAGGAATCCTTGAATGCCTTCTATTTCATTAAATATAAATCTATTCCCAGAAGATTATAAGTAGTTTTGCTGAGTAGATTATTTGTGTTTTTAATCGCAGTTCCTTTGCCTTCAAGAATATTATTTCCCAAGTCATCAGCTCCTTTAATATGATTGCTGCTAAACTTTGTGTGATCCTGTCTATAGTTGCATAGTATTTGAATTGTTTCTTTATATGTTTTCTTTTATACCAAGGGATCTTGGAATTTGCTATAATATTCCTGAGAATTTTTATTTGGGGTTCTCTTTAAGTTGGTAATTGATGTATTCTTTCAATTCTATTTTATCCAATGGTTCTATAATACCCATGCACTTTTCCTCTATTTTTTTAAATAGGATATCTAGGGTCTTTCTTTGATCCCAGCTTACAAGTAGTCTAATAATTTTTAAATGAACTCTCTTTAATCTGTTTTCTAGGTGAGATTTTTTTTCAATTTAACATTTTTCCCATTTTTTTTTTACTTCTTTGGACTGTTTTATTTTTTCTTAATGTCTCATGGAATCAGTTTCCACTTGGCTCTTTCTAATTTTTAAGGAATTGTTTCCTTCAGTGAGCTTTTGTACCTCTTTTTCCATTTGGTCAATTCTACTTTTTAAGAAGCTGTTTTCTTCAGTATTTATTCTGTGCTTCTTTTACCAAGCTGTTAACTGTTTTTTATGCTTTTTTTTTTTACATTTCTCTCATTTCTTTTTCCATTTTTCTTCTACCATCTTATTTGATTTTTAAAATCATTTTGAAAGCTCTTTCTAAGAATTATTCTTGGACTTATGTTCAATTTACATTTTTGAGGTTTCACCCTTAGCTATTTTGATATAACTGTACTCTTTTGAACTTGTGTCTTGATCTTTCCAGTTATCATAGTTTCTGATATTTAGGCTGATTTCTTGACTTTTAACTTTATGTTTGGTCTCTGTTTCAGGAGTGAAAGTAGAGGTAGGGCACTGTCCAAGAATTCAGGTTTTTTTCATGCTTGTATTTTCAGAGCTAGGGGGTTGGAACTTTTTGTTGTTTCCTAGGTGGTATGACATGTATGTCAGGGAGGAGTGAGCTGTGATCAGTGTCTTTGTAGTCTGCATTCTGATCCATACCTAGGAAGAGCTCCTGATCCCTTGTACCCATATGACATACTACTCTTCAGAGTTAAATTTATGGCATTAAAGTTATTCAGAGGGGAATGCTAGGAGAGCTCAGCTGTCAGGCTGTCTTTACTTCACTGTCTTGTCTCCAGGTAGCATTTAAAAAAATATCTTACTTCTCAAAACAGCCTTGCACAAGTGGAGCTACAGGTACCATTATCCCTATTTTAGGGATAGAGAAACTGAGACTCAAATAGCTAAACTGACATGTCCATTATCACATATCAGCTTGTGTCCTGGGATTTGAATATGTCTTCCTAACTGTTGGCCTAGAACTCTATCCTTTTTACTTTGTTACTTCTGATACTTTGTTTCAACTACTAGTATTCCCATTATTTTCTGTTACCTATAATTTTTTATTACAATTTTTAAAGGGAAAATAGTTCTACATAAGATCTAGTTTTCCATATTAGAGCCAGGCTTGAAGGTTTTTACTTCACCTAGGTGACAAAGTCCAGGAGGCTCTATCACAATCCACTTTTCCTATCTAGCTTCCTTCCTATTATTATTCTAGTCCAGGGCTTGGCAACCTCTGCATCATGTAACATGACTTAGGATGTCATTCATACTACTAGTCCCATTAAAGCCAAGAAACTTAGAAAGGCCTGCCCTGGTCATTTGGGACTTGTGACCTCATTCTCTGTGGTTACCTGGAAGTGAAAGAGCAATAGCTAGATTAAATTCCAAATATTAGAGTAAGAGGAAATTCCCTATAGGAGGGAGAAAGTAGATGATGAAAATATGAAGCTTTGCTTTTTCCTGCAAATCTTAATCCAGGAGGTAGTTCACTTAATTTGTAGAATCCATTTATAATGAGCCTTTCCTCTGCACAAGGCATTGTGGTAGATGATGTTTTGTTACAGCCTCAAAATTCCTGCCTCTGATTCTGAAACCACAAGCTCTGCCTCTTTCTCCTCCACAAACCCAACACAATCATATACACACATGTGTACCTGCCATCCCCAAATTTTGTCTCAGTCTTGTCCCAGGTTTATGGAATATTTTACAAATATTTATATGCATAATTTATTTTCATTCCCCAGATCTGAGAGAGTTCATAAAGGGTCCCAAACCATAGTGACTTCAGAGTCAGTGCTTCTTTTTCTGCTATCCATATAAGAGCTTTTGTTGGAGCTAACAAATGAAAATGAAATGCAAGCACATTGCTTCTGAAAAAAAAATGCATGTACCTGTAACTAGTCAAACTTTTCCCCTGACTTTTTGGCAAAGTAGCAGCTCTTTTTAGCTTGCATGCTATTAGAGATCTCAACACCAGGAAAATACAAGAGTATCAAGTGGGAAAAGAAAAAGTTATAAAGAAAATGGACTTTACCCATCTTGATCTGGCCAGAAATCTTGTTTAAAGTACCAGGGTCATTTTAGGATTACAGATGTATCAAGTTCAACAGAGTTATTATCAAAGTTAAATTAGTTTTCAATCAAAGAAAGTTTGCCTTTTTTCCCTTTCTATTCTCTACCCCCTCAAATAAGAAGGAAAATAAAATGAATCTCCTGCTCCAAATATATAGTCAAGCAGAACAAACCTACACTTTAGCATATTTTATCATGCTAGTAGGTACCCAACAAATAGATGTCCAGTCTGTATCTGAAGTTTCCCAAGGAGCACAAACCTACCACCAACTGAGGCAGCTCAATTCATTTTTAACAAAGGAATTTTTTTTTTCTTGACATAAAGAATAACCTTGTTCTTATCAAATTTCATTCTATTCTTGATTTCACCATATAGAGCATTGAATCAGGGAAGATTTCTTAGAGAAAGTGACATTTGAATTAGGGATTAATGGAAAGAACTTGAACAGATTGAGGAGGATGGAAGAGTTAGATTGAGATATTAAGGAAGGTGTAAGCAAATGTTCACAGACTTCTACTATACCCGATATGTCTCATGAAGAAGTAAACAGACTACAAAGAGTACTCTCAAGAATGTCTTTTTAATACATTCTCATTGAATTTTTTTCATATCGTCCCCCTACTGGCAGTGTTTAAAACATTGACACACATGCAAAAATATATACACATGCACACACACATACACACACACACACACCCTACACCCCACAATAGAATACAGTGAAGCATTTGGAAGGAAAATGATACACTACAGCCTGCTGTTGTTGCTATATTTGGAGACTCCTGCTGTTACAACATTACTGATGGCTTGAATTCAATAGCCAGTAAACCTACCCTTTTGGGCAGAAGTTATTTAGATGATCTTTATTTTCATTTTTTATTTTCAC
Organism: Bettongia penicillata ogilbyi; assembly: GCA_023548195.1. Classification (NCBI taxonomy): domain Eukaryota; kingdom Metazoa; phylum Chordata; class Mammalia; order Diprotodontia; family Potoroidae; genus Bettongia; species Bettongia penicillata. The sequence goes on from JAJHZJ010000071.1 coordinate 1,911,449, forward strand.
AGCATAATTTTTCATTAATAGCTGTGAATTTTTTTTTGCATTTAAAAACATAAGTTGGATCTAAATGTTCCCCAATCAAATATTTTAAACCACAAACATTTATTTTCACAATAACAGTACTCACTACAGTATTTTTTCTCTACAGCATGTTTCTCAAGAGGAATTTTTGTAATGTGCAACCCATTTTCACATAGAACCAATATGATAATTGAGGATTGTGTTCCTGGCTAAAGATACAGCTCTGAAATCATATCCATTTCCATCAATGTACCAAAATCAAAAGGAAACAATTCATAATGCTGATACTCACTTAAAGTAAGAAAATGATTCTCCAAGCCCTCCCTATAAAATGCGTATGCATGGGGACAAAAAAAACACTGACTGTTTTGAAGAAAATAATTTATTATTTATCTTTTATCAGTATTGTTTGAAACTGGCTTTTGTTGCTAGAAAACTGTCTAAACTAAAAGCTTCCAGAGATATAAGGATGAACTCAGCGGACATCAGGGGAATCTGGATGGTTTCAGGGAATACTTTGATCTCATCCAAGTCTTGTTCTGGGTCCACTCAAGGCTTGTGTCTTTTGTTTCTCAAATTTGAATGTTTATGCTTACTTGCTGATACACACACACACACACACACACACACACACACACACACACACACATAATTCTCAAGCTGCTCTTCTCTGGAAACTGTTTAAGTGGCCAATCAGGCATATGTTCTTATGCCCTTGTCTGAACTCTATATAATGTAACCTCACAAAGATTTGGAGAGAAAAGATACCTTTTCTGATGCTATCCTTTGAAAAATAGCCTAATAAGATTCTTTCTAAATATATTTCAGCTTTTGGTATTTGTTTTCAGGATTAACATTATAGAAGGAACTCCACTGTTTGATATGACAAGTAAATAGCATATAAGATTACATGGCTACACACACACACACAACACATGTGGTCTTGTCAGTATCATCTGTCATGAATTAATAATAAAGATTAATTATGCATCCTAGCTAGGAATGACTCAGGTGGAGCCAGATATGTGAGTGGTTAGATGTTGGACTAGGATTCAGGAAGATTTGTTCAAATCTGGCCTCAGACTTACTAGCTGTGTGTCCCTGGGCAAGTAATTTAATCTCTATTTCCTCCATCCACTGGAGAAGAAGAAAATACAATCCAGTATCTTTGTCAAGAAAACCCTATGTTCGGTATTTATATAAAATGATCTACAAGGTCACAAAGAGTTGGCCATGACTAAATGGCTGAAATGAATTAATTTGCTTCATCAAAGTAATCATTCAATCAATATATATTTATTAAGCATATGTTATATGGTAGGCACTGTGGAAAAATTTAGATATGTTACAAATATGAAAGTGTAAGAAAAGTGGGAACTTTCCATACTTCCAATTCCAGCTAGCACAATCAAGAAGATCTGCATTTGTCTTAGTTCCAAAGTAAAGAGGTAGAGGTAGACGCGAAAAATTTAAACCACACAATTACATTCAAAAAGCAAACAGAATAGTTGGAGGGGTAGTGTGTTCTCTCAAAAGTCAAAAGACCATGTTCAAAGGAATATTATAATAGGACAAAAAGGAAATCTGGAATTGTCCTTCTTCCATCAATGTGACAATCAATGCAGAGCTGAAGTTAGGGGTGGAGTGTGGTATCACTTAGGGAATAAAAGTGAGATATCCTACATGAAGATTTTGCTAAGCAGCTAGAAAGATGAGTCCCAGTTTTTTTAAGTCTTTGCTAGTATAGGAATAACATTTTTTAGGTTGTAAAAATCTCATATCTCTTTGTATGTATTCCATCATGGAGGAGAGAAGAATATCAATCAGATCTTCTTAGCTTAGAAATATTTTCCATATATTTTTGTCATGATCTGAAACTGTTAATAGTTGCTGGTATTTCTACAATTCTCTAAAGTTTGTAGGCCAATAAAAGTCTATGAATTCATTTGATCCTCACAACAATCCTGTGATATTAGTTATACAGGTATTCTTTTCCCAATTTTACAAAAGCTCAGACAGGTGGATGGTTGCATGGCCACATAGTTAGCATAGGAGGTAAGATTTCAGCCAAATTCTTCCAGAAGCAAAGACTCACACCCATCCCATATATCATGTTGTCTGTATTCTGTTCTTTTAAGACAGCCAGTTGATCAATTTCTTACCTTGTTACTACCTCCAACCAAACTGTTCTAGTCACTTTCTATTTCTGACTGCCCTTGAAATTACTTCATTCTTTATTTTAGATTCATTTATAAAAAGGTTTCCACAAAGCCTTAATTGTATAAAGCATCTTTGGACTCTCATGAAAGGAACCCACTTTGCACAAAATGCTTTTGAGAAAATATATGATAAAAATAAAAACTTTTAACCAATCATTTGTAATCTGGCTAAGTTAAGTCTCTTCTATACAACTAAGATATAAAGTAAAAGAACCAAAATAAATTAAAAAAACCAAATTTCAACTTTATGAGATAAGGGACTTTAACAGATCTCAGGAGAATGTAGTGTGATGTGACAAATCCAGTTCTGTATTTAATTTTCATTAAAATTTTACACTGCTGAAAGTTAATTTCTACTTGCCTTCTACTTTATGTATTTAAGAGTATAAATAGATATTCATAAGGCAGTCACAAGTAAGGTAAAACATAGATTAAACAAGTTTATGCACTGATTATATGAATGATATTTTCATTATACAACTGCACTTTATCCCTAGAAAATTTACAAATAAAATTAAACTTTTCCAAGAAACCAAATGTATCTGAAGTTACCTGACCAAATAAACAAAATCCAAACAGGAATTGTACTTTACATAAGAATGATTTTATATAGCTTCTGAGGTGCAATTAAAGTAGGGAACAGGATAGAATAGTTTAGAACATGCTCTAAGCATTCCATCTGTAGCCATATGGTCTTTCCCAGGAAACCCTTTTCTTCATCATTGTCTCATTCTTCTTCCTTTTAAGACTTAAATCAGGTACTCCCTTCTTCATGATGCCTTCTCTTACTCCCCAACTATTAGTGTTATTTACAGTACCAGAGGAGCCTGCATTATATCCATCTATGAACATGGTCAGTGTTCCTAGTAGAATATAAATTTGATGGCAGTTTGATCTTTTAACGTTGAATATAATACTTTTATTTTCTTTGCCTTGTAAAATGGACCATATCCTTCTTAAACAGGCCTATCGAATGATTGGATGTTATCTTACCCTAAGTGAGTACCTGAATAGAACTTGGCATAAAGGGCCCAAGGTCTCCCAGTGCATCCTAGGTCATCTCCAGTCATTCTGATAAATATCTGGTCACTGGATTCAGATGGCTCTGGAGGAGAAGTGAGGCTGGTGACTTTGCACAGCTTTCCCTCCCTCAAAAACAAAGTCAAGTGCAAGTCATGTCATCATTTCTCTGATGCGCTCTTCGGCAACACAGGATGAACCCAACAGTCTGTGATTAGACGTATCTGCCTGAAAGGGGGCCCAGCTAATTGGGAAACTCAGCTCTTCCTCTCCTTTCTGTCTCCCCACTTCATTCCCTTCTCCTCTCTAAAGGAAGTTAAATTGAATGGCCCGAAGACGGGCAGTTAACTTGGATTATACTAGGCTAGAACTGATTTTCCTTTCCTTTCCTTTCCTTTCCTTTCCTTTCCTTTCCTTTCCTTTCCTTTCCTTTCCTTTCCTTTCCTTTCCTTTCCTTTCCTTTTCCTTTCCTTTCCTTTCCTTTCCTTTCCTTTCCTTTCCTTTCCTTTCCTTTCCTTTCCTTTCCTTTCCTTTCCTTTCCTTTCCTTTCCTTTCCTTTCTTTCTTTTTCCTTTCCTTCCCTTCCTTTCCTTCCCTTCCCCTACTGCCCCCTGAAGTTCACACCTTGGACAAAACCAGAATTGAACAACAACTGCCTAAAAATCTCTCTTCTGGATCCTCCTGACTTCAGAGTGATTATCAGTAATAACTGTTGCTGTTTCCTTCCCAGTCAGATGTCTTTATTTTTCTTTGCCTCATTAAAAGGTCCATCCCCTTCTTAAATAGACCTATTCAATGCATGGGCTTTATCTTACCCTAAAGGAGTACCTGACTAGACCTTGGTCTAAAGAAGCCAAGGTCTTCCAGTGTATCCTGGGTCATGTCCAGTCATCCTGATGAATATCTGGTCATGGCATTCAGATGGCTCTGGAGGAGATGTGAGGCTGGAGACCTTGAAAAACCCTCCCTCATTCAAAACAAAGTCAAGTGAAAGTCATGACATCATTTTTCTGATGGCATGGCTTTCTTGAGCAAGGAAGGATGAACACAACAATAATATTTTGACAAGGAAGTCAATTAAATAAAAAGGAACTTTAAATCTTCTTTAATATTATATCTTTCCCAATAGTAAAAATTGATTGCCATTGTAACAATAGTACCAGTGCTGGTTCAAGGTGCTATGAATGTTCTCTAATGTTAAGGGGATCTTAAATCTGGCCTCATGATTGTCCTAGGTATAATTGTGTGTGTGTGTGTGTCCTCCAAAGAGAAAAATGGGACTCTTTTCCTTATATTCTTTAACTCTTTACACTTTGATCCATAAACCCATGAAAAAAATTAAAATTTAGATTTAAGTCACGTCTAAGATCTACACAAAATGGATTAGGATGATATTTAATGTACAGTCTGTATCAGATATAGAGCTGCTATTTATTTCCTGCACTTCAAAGGAGATGCACAAAAAATCCTGTTTGCCTTGAAAAACATGTGAGATATGATACATCAACCTATAACTGCAGTTTTTTTCAGGATCTTGATACATAAAATATTAAAACATGGTGCTAGTAATTGAATTGGACTTTTGAAAAGACATTTCACATAGACTGCACTTTCTTTAACTATTCAGAACTTAGATTTATTTCTCTGAAAACTGCTTGTCCATATACTTTCACCAGTCATCAATTGGGAATTGACCCATTTTTATAAATTTACCTCACTCCCCTATATATCATAGAAATGAGACCTATCAGGGAAACAGTGTAGTCTAAATAGAGTGGGGGTGCCAGAAGCTCTCCAATATCTCACATTTTTCTGTTTTCTTGAATGATAGAAATTTCCATGTCAGGATCCTTGTCATTTATGCTCAAAGAAAGAAACACTCAGTAAAAGAGGCAGCCAGTGACCCAAGATCTGAGCATATGTGGCTGTTGCCATGAGCATGGTGAGTAACTGAGAGAGAGAGAGAGAGAGAGAGAGAGAGAAGAAAGGGAAAAAGAGAAGAAGAAGGGGAAGAAGAAAAATAAGAAGCAGGAGTACGAGGAGGAAGATGAGGAGGAGGAAAGAAGGAAGGAAGGAAGGAAGGAAGGAAGGAAGGAAGGAAGGAAGGAAGGAAGGAAGGAAGGAAGGAAGGAAGGAAGGAAGGAAGGAAGGAAGGAAGGGTGGAGACAAGATTGACAATGAAGGAGGACAGAGATTAAGGAAAATAAACAAATATGATGGTGTCTCTCCCTTTAACATTTACTGGCCCTGTGGTCAATCTTCTTTTCAAGTATCCTCTCTTGTTACTTGCTGTCAATGGGATCAAGAAACTGCTGGATCATCACAAAGACCAGTACTTTATGGGAGGAGCCCATTCCAAGGATGAATTATAACATGATACATGCTCAAGTAAGAAGTCGTGTTAAAATGGTTGTTTCATAATTACTTCCACTATGTTATGTACACTTCTCAGGAAGTCTTTCTTATATGACAACTGGCAAATTATCATCAACTGACTTTCATGTTGAGGAGCTGAATAGTCTAATATTCAATGCTGGGGGACCAGCAGGCTTAAGGCCTCTAGGTCCTCAATTGTGGGCCTTTGACTAAATCCAAACTTCAGAAAGCAAATCCTCTTAGTAAAAGGAATTGTTCTGCAAAACTTGGACTTGGTTAAAAGGTCATACCCAAGGATCATGCAGGTTCCTCACTCCTACTCTACTACTACAGTGATTGCTACAGATGGCTCAGGAGAAGAAGGTGAGGGTGGAAACCTTGCACAGCCCTTCCCTCCCTTCTCCTCCCTTCTCCTTAAACTCAATTTACTCCGGAGCTTATAGACTGGACAATAAGTTCCCACCCACCTAGCAGAGAGTAGAGATAATAACTAAATAATAATTTGTTCCACTTTTACCCAGGAACCCTGAGGGTTTTCCCCTTCTTTCTTGGAGCAGGTACTTAAAGAAGCCTTTTTATTGAAAGGTATATCTCACTCAAAGTAAGATTGTCATAAGACCTTGGCCTGAAAGGGTCAGAGTCTCACATTATATCCTGGGCCATCTCCAGTCATCTTGAAGAATATCATTCCACTGGACCCAAATGGCTCAGGAGAAGAAAGTGACGTTGGTTACATTGCACAGCCCTCCCTCACTCAAATCAAAGTCAACTACAAGTCATGTCATCATCCTGATGTCATGGTCCTTTTTGAGAATGAAGGGCAAACACAAGACTGGTACAGAAGAATTTCTAAATGAAGGAATATGGTAAGTGAGCTTAGGTTTCTTTGTGGCTTGAATTTTTATGAATCCATGACCTTGTCCCTTCTGAAGTTGGTTCAAATTTCACCAGAAGGTGTATGGAGACACAGGGAGAGAAGAAAGGTCCATAGTTCACACCCTGTTCATCCAAGTGGTTTCAGTGCTAGGTGGGTGGGGACTTATTGTCCAGTCTATGAGCTGCAGAGTAAATTGAGTTTAAGGATAAGGGAGGAGAGGGGAAGAGAGGGTAAGAGAGGGGAGGGGAGGGAAGGGCTGTGCAAGTATATATTAGAAGTACATATATTAGAAGTATATATGTTAGAAATCAGGTTCGGCTAATCTGAGGAATCTGTAATTAGTCACCTGATGGGCTTTCACAAAACCCAGGGTGAGGAGTCTTTGTAGAGGGCAAGGAGGTGAAGTTGTGCCAAGTTGCTGCCAGAAGTTCTGATCAGTATTTATGATTAGGACTTTAAGTTTACTACTTACCTTTAGATAGACTCCCTAGTGTTCCAATCCATCCTCAGACACTTAACTAGCTGTGTGCCCTTGGGCAAGTCAGCATCTGCTTTAGTTTCCTTATATAAAACGGGGATAAAAATGACACCAACTTCATAGGGTTAATTTGAGGATCAAATATGATGAAATTCTAAAAGTACCAAATACAGTGCCTGGCATGGAGAATATTCTATGTAAATGCATATCACCATCATCATGATGATCATTATCATCATTATTTAATGCTTTGTTTACCATGAAAAACAGAAGTAGCAATAAAAGGCATCTTATTTCCTTGCATCCAGAGATGGAGCCTGATGAATGTTGCTGCTAAAGCTATGCTATTCAATTTTGTAAAGAAAATGCTCTAATATTTATAGATTGCTATATACTCAATCAAATTGACTTAGAAAGAACTGATTTTATTCCAAGCACCGCCTAAAGGATATTACTGCCTTTTTCTTCAGTTTTCCCAGTTACTGTACAATAAACAGTAACTATTCATATCAAATGAAAGGCCAAAGGGAGACTATCTCAAAGATGACAATTCCTTTTCCTAACCTTTATATGTACATGACATTGAAAATGGGGGAAAAATCTGGCAAAAACTGAATAAAGGCATGATTATATTTTATATAATGAGCATAAAGTACAATTGGGAGACAAGACTGTCCAAAACCAGAAAGACAGAATCACCAAGCTATAGAATAAGGGTTGGTTTTACGATAGGATATACAAAATTTATTTTTACATTGGTTTGGTTTTGTTTTTCAAGTGTTTTTTGATCTGACCTGTGTTTTTAAGGGTGTGGTAAACTGTTGAGGGGAAATTCCTTCTACCAAGGCAAATCACCAATAAATTATAGTCTTAAAAAATTGCCTGAGTGGGGGTGGGGGGAAGGCAGAGACAAGATGGTTGAGTAACAGCAGGTACTTTGTAGAGCACTGCTCCCGAGTCCAGCCAAATACCTGTAAAAAATGACTCTAAACAAATTCTGGAGCTGCAGAACTCATAAAATGATGGAGTGAAGCAAATATCCAGCCCAAGACAGTCTGGAAGGTCACTGAGAAGTGTCTATTATTCCACACTGGTAGCAGAGGACAGTCTAGGATGAGCCACTTCAGCACAGACAGGACCTGAGTAGGCCTTGGGGAGACTGTATCTCTCATACCTGTGACAATTTCCAGACATCAAGACCCCAAAATGCTGAGGACAAATTGAAAGGTCAGTGGGAAAATCTTGTAGGACCAGTGCAGGAGAGTGGAGTGGTCTGGACCCCAGTCTCAGGGCTGCAGAGGGGGAGGGAACTAAGGAACCTGCAGCAGCCACAGCAGCAGCAGTGGCAGCTGCAGTCATTGTTTCTGGAGTTCTAGGCCCACAGATTGTGGGAGGATTGAGCAGTTGACAATACATCCCCCGGTCCCACTGGAGGCAGAAAATTACCTTGACAAAGAACTCAAAAGTCAAGTAAATGGCTGGGGAAATGAGCACAAACTGGAAAAAGAATCAGACTATAGAATCTTACTTTGGTGACAAGGAGGACCAAAGCATGCAAACAAAAGAAAATGAAGTCAAAGCTCCTGCATCCAAAGCCTCCAAGAAAAAGATGTATTGGTCTTAGACCTTGAAAGAGCTCCAAAAGGATTTTGAAAATCAAGTAAGAGAAGTAGAGCAAAAATTGGGAAGAGAAATGTGTGTGATGCAACAAAATCATGAAAAATGAGTCAACTACTTGATAAAGGAGACCCAAAAAATGCTGAAGAAAATAACTTTTTGAAACAGAGGCTAAGTCAAGTGGCAAAAGAGATCAAAAAAGCCAATGAGGAAAAGAATGACCTAAAAAAGAGAATTGGAAAGATGGAAAAGGGATCCAAAATCTCACCAAAGAAAACAATTCTTCAAAAATTACAGTGGAGCAGACATAAACTAATGATTTTAAGAAACATGAAGAAAATATAAAAGAATACCAAAGGAATGAAAAAATAGCAGAGAATGTGAAATATCTCAGTGAAAAAACAACTGACCTGGAAAATAGATCCAGATCCAAGAGGGATAATTTAAAAATTATGGGACTACCTGAAAGTCATGATAAAAAAAAGAGCTTAGGCATGAACTTTCATGAAATTATCAAGGAAAATTTCCCTGATATTCTAAAACCAGATAGTAAAATAAATATTTAAAGTACCCAGTGATCACCTCCTGAAAGAGATTCAAAAAGAAAAACTATCAGGAATATTGTAGCCAAATTCCAGAGTTCCTAGATCAAGGATAAAATATTGCAAGCAGCCAGGAAGAAATAATTTCAGTATTGTTGAAACACTGTCAGGATAACCCAAGATCTAGCAGCTTCTATATTAAGAGATTGGAGGGCTGGAATATGATATTCCAGAAGTCAAGGTAACTAGGATTAAAACCAAGAATCACCTACCCAGCAAAACTGAGTATAACACTTCAGGGGAAAACATTCAATGAAATAGAGAACTTTTGAGCATTCTTGATGAAAAGACCAGAGCTGAATAGAAAATTTGACTTTCCAACACAAGAATCAAGAGAAGCATGGAAAGGTAAACCGAAAAGACAAATCATAAGGGATTTACCAAACTTGAACTGTTTACACTCCTACATGGAAAGGTATTTGTAACTCTTGAAACTTTTCTCAGTATTTGAGTAGTTGGAGAGATTATATACATGTAGACAGAGGGCACAGGGTTAGTTGAATAAGAAGGGATGATATCTAAAAAATAAAATTATGGGGTGAGAATAATATATTGGAAGGAGAATGGGAGAAATGGAATGGGGCAAATTATCTCTCATGAAAGAGGCAAGAAAAAGCTTTTTCAATGGAGGAGAAGAGGGGAAGGTGAGAGGGAAAAAGTGAAACTCTCACCAGTTTTGGTTTAAGGAGGGAATAACATGCACACTCAATTTGGTAAGAAAATCTCTCTTACACTAACGGAAAGTAGGGGAGAAAGGGATAAGTGGAGTGTGGGAGGGATGACAGAAGGGAAGGTAAATGGGAGAGGGTAATCAGAAGTAAACACTTTTAGAGAGGGACAAGATCAAAAAAGAGAATAGAATAAAAGGGGGAAGCATAGGGAGGAAGGAAATATAGTTAGTCTTTCACAACATGAATTTTTTGAAAGTCTTTTGTGTAATATATATATATATATATATATATATATATATATATATATATATATATATATATATATAAAACCTATATCGAATTGCTTTGTCTTCTCAGTGGGGATGGGTGGGGAGGGTGGAAGGGAGAAAAGTTGGAACTCAAAGTTGTATACAAAAATGTTAAAAAATTGTTTTTACATGCAACTGGAAAATAAGAAATACAAGTAATATAGAATAGAAATCTATCTATCCCTACAGGAAATTAGAGGAGATGGGGATAAAGGAAGGGAACACATCGTGATAGCAGGGAGGGCAGATTGAAGGAAGGGGTAATTAGAGTGCAGGCTATCCTGGGGTAGAGGGAGGGGAGAGGTGGGGAGAAAATTTGTAACTCAAACTCTTGTAAAAATGAAAAATAAATAAATTTTTAAAAAATGATAAAAGTATTTGCTGAGGGAACTAAAAATTTAAACAACTTGTTTAGTTTTGCACAGTATGTCAGAGACAGGACTCAAAAGATCATAAGATTTTAGATATATAATTGGAAGACTTCAGAGCCCATGTGTTTCCCTAATTTAACAACTGAAGAACCTGGAGCCAGGACAGTTACCCTATCACCAAACATATACATACATATGGGGTTGGAATTTGAACCCAGGTTATCTGACTTGATATTCAGTATTCCCTTCTCTCTCCACTATGCCACCGTGGCTCTCTTATTCCAAGGCCATCTCTAAGGTACTGGCTACCTTGTTTTACAGTTGAGAAAATTTAATCTCAGAAAAATTGTGACTTTGCTTATTGTCTCATCTTGGTCTATTACTACTCTAAAAACTGTAGAATCAAGTCATAAATTCGGAGATTGAAGGGGCATTAAAGATCCTCTAGTCCAACTTCCTTATTTAAAGATAAAGAAACTGACATCCAGAGAATATAAATGACTTCCTTCTTCAAGAGCACAGAGGTAATATTCAATAAAGAAAGGATTTGCTAACATGGTCTAATATATATAGAGATGGTTTGCCATACTATTTGAGAAAAGCCATTTAATCTTGCTATCCCCTCACTTTGCTCATCTGTCAAATTGCAATTTGACAGTTTTTGATGTATTTCATGGGGTTATCACAAGGAAGAAATCTTAGAAATTATTTAGTTTAAACAGAACTAATTGCACACTTAGTGCCTTTTCCCCCCTTACTGCACCTAATTATAACCTCAAGGGGAAATTTTAAGGTTAAACTTCACTTTTCTCTAGGTTCTCCAAATTCTTTACCTTTCTTTCCCTTGACAATGACGAAGAGGAAATTATGCATGCATTAATGAATGAAGTGAATGAATGAATAAAAATGTATATCTGGAGGTTCTATATGATAGACACTGAACTTTGGCCACAAAAGATTAAGAAATGAGGCTATGCTTGCCTTTGAAGACCTTGCATTCTAATAGAGAAGTTTATGTTCAGAAGAGGTAAAGGTCATACTTGAGTTTTCATGTGATCTCTCTTACCTTTTGTGTCCTCAAAGTCCTTCAGAAATAAACTTTTATATCTCAGATGGACTTGGTAAATACATAATCGTGGAAAATTTAGAGCAGGAATGACACTTAAAACCACTGAGTTCAACCCTTTTATTTTACAAATAAGTAAATTGACACTTGAGACGTGAGGTGACTTACCAAGGGTCATAAATTTAGATCTAGAAAAAGCCTTAGATATTATTCAACCCAATTCCTTCATTTTGCAGGTGAAGAAAGTGAGCCCCAAAGAGGTGAAGTTTTGTGCAGTGTAATGGGAAAAACACTGTATTTGGAGGACCAAAATCCCAGAATGAAAACTTCTTGAAGTGTAACCAAGTCATTGAATTTCTGGGCTTCACTTTCCTCATTTCTAAAGTTGGAGAGTGGGACTATATGAAATCTAAGGTCCCTTCTAGCTTTACGAACTTATGACCTATGTATAACTTATTCCCTCTTATTCCAATAGCCCAAACGAATGACCAAAAATTCCTACTGCCTATGGAGGAAAATATCCTTTTCATTCAGTCTCTGGGAACAGAAAAGTTAATATACAAATGTGGATAATAACAGAAGACCAATATTGGTTTTCTTTTAAAAAATATTTTGCAATTTATTTTCTCAAAAATACATGTAAAAATAAATTTTAATTCATTTAAAAAATTAGTTCCGAATTCTCCCTCTGCCTCATTCCCTATTCCATTGAGAAGACAAATGATTTCATACAGATTATACATATACTGTCATACAAAGCACATTTCCATATTAGTCATAAGACAAAATATAATCCAAGAATAAAAGGAATAAAGAATGTTTAAAAAAATATACTTCAATTTGTATTCAGACTCCACCAGCTCTTTATCTGGAAGTAGGTAGCATTTTTTTATGATAGGTCCTTCAGAAATTACACTGGAGCATTGTATTGCAGAGAATAGTTCAATAAGTGGAGCATCACATAATGTTGCTGTTACTCTGTACAATATTCTCCTTGTTCTGTTCATTTAATATTGCTTCAGTACATATAAGTCTCCCCAGGCTTTCCAAAACTGTCCTGCTCACTATTTTTTATAGCAAAATAGTGTTTCATCACAATCATATGCCACAAAAGTATTTCTGTACATATAGGTTCTTTCCCTTTTTGTTTTCTGTCTCTTTGGTATATGAACCAGCTGCAGCGTTTCCCAGTCAAAATACATGCATAGTTTTGTAGCTCCTTGAGTGCCATTCCATCCTGCTCTCCAGAAAGGTTGAATCAGTTCACAACTCTATCGACAATACATTAATGAACATTAGCTTTTCATTTTCCTTTTCTGTTACGTTAGTTACTCTGATTGATGTGGGGTGCTATGTAAGAGTTGTTTTAATTGTTATTCCTCTAATCAAAAGTGTTTAGAGAGGGTAGAAACAAGATGGTAGAAAAAAGTTCGAAAGTTGCCTGAACTCTCCCCAATTTCCATCAGAGACATTGTTAAATCAAACCTCTAAATTGCTTCTAAAGTGACAGAAATTACACAAGGATAGAGTTACATTTTCCAACTTAAGATAACTCTCAGAAGGACTTCAGGAAAAGTCTGTCTCAATGGGTAAAAGTGGAACCCATCCAAGCACAAATGGTGTCCTGGTAAGCCAGAAGAATGGTCTTAGCCACACCATAGATCAGAAACTGAAGCTTCTTCACCCTGTCATAGTAAGTCAATTGTGAAGCCTCCAGCTTCAGTGCAGAAGGCAAACTAGCAGACATAGAACACTAGCACAATAGGCACCACTAGGCCAAGCTATCATAGCCTAATGAGAAAGCTACCAGGACCTGAGGCCCAAGTTAGAAAGCTGGTGACTTGGCCCCCAGCCTAAGAATCTTGGGAGAGTGCTCAGTGTGCTCCAAGAGCAGAGATTGATTATAAAAGTTATGAAATAAACTAAAAATGAGAAAAAAACAACAGATCTCTTGCAGTAGAAAGCTACTATAGCAACAGGAAAGATAAGAACACAAGCTCCAAAGTGGACAACAATGTCAAAATGCCTACATGAGAAGGCTTAAAGGAGAATATAAATTGGTCTCAAGCCCAAAAAGCCTTTTTGAAATATCTCAAAAATGATTTTACAAATCAAAGAAGAGAGATAGAAGAAAACTGGGAAAAGAAATTAGAATTGTGCAGGAGAGAGTTAGTAGGCTGGAAAAGGAAATATAAAAAAGGACTCAAGAAGGCAATCTCTTAAAACAAAAAAAAATCCACTAAAGTCCTTAAAAAAGTAGAATTGTTCAACTGGAAAAAAAAAGAGAAACAAAAGCTGACTGAAAAAAAATCATTCCTTAAAAAGCAGAATTGGGCAAGTGAAAGCCAGTGATTCTATCATACATCAAGAATCAGTAAAACAAAAGGAAAAGAATGGAAACAATAGAAGAAAATATAAAATTGCTCATGGGAAAAACAATTATCCTAGAAAACAGAACCAGGAGAGATAATTTAAGAATTATTGAACTACCTTAAAGCAGTGATAAATAAAAGAGATTGGACAAGACCATTCAAGAAATTATCAAGAAAAGGTATCCTGATAGCCTAGAACTAGAGGTAAAATAGCCATTCAGAGAGAGTGTGTGTGTGTGTGTGTGTGTTTGTGTGTGCACACATATGTGTATAATTCCTCCAAATACCCAAATACTGAGAAAAGTCTCAAGAGTTACATGTAATATCTTTCCATGTAGTGATGTAACCAGTTCAACTTTACAAAGTCCTTTATGATTTCTCTTTCTTGTTTACCTTTTCATGCATACCTTGATTCTTGTGTTTGAAAGTCAAATTTTCTATTCAGCTCTAGTCTTTTCGTCAAGAATGCTCAAAAGTCCTCTATTTCATTGAATGTTTTCCCCTGAAGTATTATACTCAGTTTTGCTGGGTAGGTGATTCTTGGACTTCTGGAATATCATATTCCAAGTGCTTCAATCCCGTAAGTTAGAAGCTGCCAGATCTTGTGTTATCCTGGTTGTATTTCCACAATACTCAAATTGTTTATTTCTAGCTGCTTGCAATATTTTCCCCTTTACCTGGGAATTCTGTAATTTGGCTACAATATTCCCAGGAGTTTTTTTTTTTCTTTTTAGATCTCTTTCAGGAGGTGATTGGTGTATTCTTTCAATATTTATTTTAACTTCTGTTTCCAGAATATCAGGGCAATTTTCCTTGATAATTTCATGAAAGATGATGTGTAGGCTCTTTATGATCTGGCTTTCAGGTAGTCCCATAATTTTTAAATTGTCTCTCCTGGTTTTTCAGGTCAGTTCTTTTTCCAGTGAGATTATTCACATTGTCTTCTATTTTTTCATTCTTTTGATTGTGTTTTGTAATGTCTTGGTTTCTCACAAAGTCATTAACTTCCATCTGCTCTGTTCTAAATTTTAAAGAACTATTTTCTTCAGTGAGCTTTTGAACTTCCTTTTCCTTTTGGCTAATTCTGCTTTATAAATCACTGTGATCCTCATTGACTTTTGGAACCTCTATTGTCATTTGAGTTAGCCCATTTTTAAAAGTGTTGATTTCATGACCACTTTTTTGGTCTCTTTTAGCAAGCTGTTGGCTTGCTTTTCATGACTTTCTTGCATTACTCTCATTTCTCTTCCCAATTTTTCCTCCACCTCTCTTACTTGTTTTTCAAAATCCTTTTTGAGCTTTTCCATGGCCTGGGACCATTCCATATTCATTTTGGAGGTTTTGCAAGCATAAGCCTTGACTTTTAGGCTTTACTCTGAAGACTTAAATTGTGCCTCTTTGTCTAAAAGAATGGAAGAAAATTCCTGCTAATCAAGAAAGTAACCTTCTATTGTCTTATTCTTTTTTTTCCTTTTGGGGCATTTTCCCAGTCAGTTATTTGACTTTTGAGTTCTTTGTCAGGGCTAAGCTGAGGGCTGAGATTCAGATCAACAGCTCAATTCTTCCAGGAGCTTTAGGCAAAGGTCTCCAAAAATGGAAGATGCCACTGCTGCCAGGACCCAGACCATGTTACCCTCTCCTGGGTGACAGAGCCCTCTCACTGGCCTTTGAAACTGTCTATGGCATTTGCAGGTTGAGCAGTCTGGGAAGTGCTGTTGTCAATGGCTCCCTGAAGTCTGTTCAGGGTCCTGTCCCTGCCCCATCATGCTGCACTCTGTGGTTTCTGGGTTGCAAACACTCCATGCTTCCCAGGATGCATTAATTGATGATTATTTTAAAAAAATATAAATTTCCCAGATTAACAGAAGAAAAAGTTAAATGCTTAAACAACCCCATCTCAGAAAAAGAAATTGAATCAGCCATAAATTAATGAATCCCCTATTAAAAAAAAAATCCAGGGTCAGTTGGATTTACAAGTGAATTCTATCAAACATTTAAAAAACAGTTAATTCCAGGACTATATACACTATTTGGAAAAATTGAGGAAGAAAGGGTCCTCCCAAGTTCTTTTTATTATACAGATATGGTTTTGATACCTAAACCAGAAAGAGGCAAAACAGAGAAAGAAAACTATAGACCAGTTTCTCCTGTGAATATAGATGCAAAAATTTTAAATAAGATTTTAGCAAAAAGAATACAGAAAATTATCAAGGGGATAATACATTATGATCAGGTGGGAATCATACCAGGAATTCAGGGTTGGTTCAATATTGGGATAACTATTAGTATTATTGATCACCTCATCAACAACCCTAACAGAAACTGCATGATTGTCTCAACAGATGCAGAAGAAGCTTTTGACAAAGTACAACACCCATTCCTATTGAAAACATTGGAGAGCATAGGAATAAAGGGAACTTTCCATAAAATAACAAGTACTATCTACTTAATAATAATAATAATAATCACAAAGCATTATATGCAACAGGGGATAAGCTAGAACCGTTTCCAATAAGATCAGAGGTGAAACAAAGATATCCATTATCAACACTATTATTCAATATGGTATTAGAAATTTTAGTTGTAGCAATTAAAGATGAATAAATAGAAAGAATTAGAGTAGGAAAAGATGAAACTAAGTCATTGCTTAGCGAATCCCAGAGACTCAAGTAAAAAACAACTTGAAATAATAAACAACTTTCGCAGAGTTGAAGGTTACAAAATAAACCCACACAAATCTCCTGCATTTCTATATATTACCAACTAAGCCCAACAGCAAGAAATAAAAAGAGAAATTCCAGTTAAAGCTAAGGTAGAGGGGATGAGCCAAGATGACAGAGTAGAAAGATTCACATATGCTAGCTCCCTAACCCACAGCTCATAAAATACCTGTAAAGAAGAACTCCCAACAAATTCTGGAGCAGCAGAAGCCACAGAACAATGGAATGGAGGAGATTTCTGTTCCAGAGAGACCTGAAAAACCAACACCAAAGGTCTGTCACACACAGGACCCAGAGCAAAGCCCAGCTCTGCCTTGGCAGTGCAGCACCCGAGAAGAGGAGATCCGAGCACGCTTCAGGGACAGAATCTCCAGTGGCCACGCAGGTCCCTCCAGCCACAGATGCCAAAGGTCAGTGAGAGAGCCTGTTTAGCTGGCCAAGAGGGGAGTGGGGTGTCTCCATAACTCAGGTTCCCTCAGAAGGCAGCAGCAGAGGTAACAGTGGACAGGAGCTCCCAAAGCAGGAGCTCGGATCCATTGTTGAAGGTCTCCACATAACCCCCCTAAGGGAACTGAGCCCCGTGTGGCAGCCCTGCCCCTACCTGAGCAACTGAACTTAACCTCACGCTGAATAACAGCCATGCCCCCACTGAAAGCCCAGAGGTTGGGGGGCAATATTGAATATCAGCTCCCAAGCAGTAGCTGGGCAGATCTGGAGGCAAGACTGGGGTGGAGAGGAATCTCAGAAGTCAAGTAACTGGCTGGGAAAATGCCCAGAAAAGAGAAAAAAAATAAGACCATAGAAGGTTACTTTCTTGATGAACAGATATCTCCTCCCTTTCTTTCAGATGAGGAAGAACAATGCACACCATGAGGGAAAGACAAAGAAGTCAAGGCTTCTGTATCCCAAACACCCAAAATAAATATTCAATAGTCTCAGGCCATGGAAAAGCTCAAAACGGATTTTGAAAATCAAGTTAGACAGGTGGAGGAAAAACTGGGAAGAGAAATGAGAGAGATACAATAAAAGCATGTAAAACGGATCAATACCTTGCTAAAGGAAACCCCCAAAAATGCTGAAGAAAATAACACCTTGAAAAACAGGCTAACTCAATTGGCAAAAGAAGTTCAAAAAACCAATGAAGAGAAGAATGCTTCCAAAAGTAGAATTAGCCAAATGGAAAAGAAGGTTCAAAAGCTCACTGAAGAAAATAGTTCTCTCAAAATTAGAATGGAACAGATGGAGTCTAATGACTTTCTGAAAAACCAAGAAATCACAAAACAAAACCAAAAGAATTAAAAAATGGAACATAATGTGAAATATCTCATTGGAAAAACTACTGAGCTAGAAAATAGATCCAGGAGAGACAATTTGAAAATTATGGGACTACCTGAAAGCCATGATCAAAAAAAGAGCCTAGACATCATCTTTCATGGAATTATCAAGGAAAACCGCCCTGATATTCTACAACCAGAGGGCAAAGTAAATATTCAAGGAATCCACCAATCACTGCCTGAAAGAGATCCAAAAAGAGAAACTCCTATTGTGGCCAAATATCAGAGTTCCCAGGTCAAACAGACAGAAAGAAACAATTCCAGTATTGTGGAAATACAATCAGGATAACACAAGATCTAGCAGCTTCTACATTAAGGGATCAAAGGGTGTGGAATAGGATATTCCAGAAGTCAAAGGAACTAGGACTCAAACCAAGAATCACCTACCCAGCAAAACTGAGTATAATACTTCAGGGGAAAATATGGTCTTTCAATGAAATAGAGGACTTTCAAGCATTCTTGATGAAAAGACCAGAGCTGAGAAGAAAATTTGACTTTCAAACACAAGAATGAAAAGCATGGAAAGGTAAACAGCAAAGAGAAGTCATAAGGGACTTACTAAAGTTGAATTGTTTACTTTCCTACATGGAAAGGAAATTTTTGTAACTCTTGGAGCTTTTCAGTATCTGGGTAGTTGGTGGGATTACATGCACACACACACACATACACACATGCATGCACACACAGAGACAGAGAGTACAGAGAGAATTGAATAGGATGGGATCATATCTTAAAAAAGTGATGTTAAGTAGTGAGAGAGAAATGTATTGGGAGGAGAGAGGAAGAAATGTAATGGGGCAAATTATCTCTCATAGAAGAGGCAGGTAGGAGACTTTTTAGTGGAGGGAAAAGGAAGGGAGCTGAGAGAAAAACATGAAGTTTACTCTCATCACATTCGACTAAAGGAAGGAATAAAATGCACACTCATTTTGGTATGAATCTTACAATACAGAAAAGTGGGGCAGAAGGGGATAAGCAGAGTAGGGGGGATGATGGAAGGGAGGGCAATGGGAGGAGGGAGCAATTTGAAATCAACCCTCTTGGGGAGGGACAGGATCAAAAGATAGAATTGAAGCAATGGAGGGCAGGATAGGAGGGAGGGAAATATAGTTAATCTTACACAATGCAAGTATTATCTAAGTAATTTGCAAAACTACACAGATATGGCCTATGTTGAATTGCCTGCCTTCTCATAGGGAATGGGTGGGGAGGGAGGGATGGGGAGAAGTTGTAACTCAAAGCTCTAGGAACAACTGCTGAATATTGTTCTTGGTAGTAGGAAATAAGAAATACAGGTAATGGGGAATAGAAAGTTATCTGGCCCTACAGGACAAAAGAGAAGAGGGGGAACAAGGGAAGGGAAGGATGATAGAAGAGAGGGCAGATTGGTGATAGGGGAAATTAGAATGCTTGGTGTATTGGGGTGGGAGGAGGGGACAAATGGGGAGAAAATTGGGAGCCCAATTTTTTTCAAAATGAATGTAAAAAGTTAAATAAATAAATTTAAGTAAAAAATTAAAGCTGAGGTAAACACTACAAAATATTTGTGAGTCTACCTGCCATAACAAATTCAGAGACTATATCAACACAATTACAACACACTTTTTGCAGAAATAAAGTCAGATCTAAGGAAGTGGAAAAATATCAGTTGCTCATGGGCAGGCCAAGTCAATATAATAGAAATGATAATTCTACCTATATTTACTCATTTAGTGCCATTCCAATCAAACTATCAGATAATTATTTTCTAGAGCTGGAAAAAATACTGTCAAAATTCATCTTGATATCACAATATCAAGGGAACTAATGAAAAGAAATTTTAGAGAAGGTGGCTTAGCTCTACCAGGTCTCAAATTGTATTATAAAACAGCAATTATCAAAACCACTTGGTACTGGCTAAGAAACAGAATAGGTTAGGTACTCAAAACACAGTAGCCAATGAATATAGCAATCTACTATTTGATAAACCCAATCAGACAAGTTTCTGGGATAAGAACTCACTGTTTGACAAAAATTGTTGGGAAAACTGGATAACAACGTAATCATATGGTGCTCAGGTCGGGGCAGGGCTGCCTCACAGGGCTCAGTTCCCTCAGGGGGTTTATGTAGAGATCTTCAACAATGGATCCGAGCGCCTGTCTGCTTTGGGAGCCCCTGTTCTCTGCTGCCTGTGCTGCTGCCTCCCAAGGGGGCCTGAGTTATGAAGACACCCTGCTCCCCGTCTTGGCCAGCCAAAAAGGCTCTCTCACTGACCTTTGGTGTCTGTGGGTGGAGGGACCTGCGTGGCCACTGGAGATTCTGTCCCTGAAGCCTGCTCGGATCTGCTCCTCTTGGATGCCATACGCTCAAGGCAGGGCTGTGCTGTGCTCCAGGTCTTGTGTGCGACAGACCTTTGGTGTTGATTTTTCAGGTCTTTCTGGAACAGAAATCTCCTTCGCTCTGTTGTTTTGTGGCTTCTGCTGCTCCGGAATTTGTTGGGAGTTCTTCTTTACAGGTATTTTATGGGCTGTGGCTTCAGAGGTAGCATATGTGAATCTTTCTACTCCACCATCTTGGCTCACAAAGCAATCATATGAAAAGTGCTCTAAATCACTATTGATTAAAGAGATGCAAATCAAAACAACTCTGTGATACCACATAGCACTTATCAGATTGGGTAGCATGACAAACAAGAAGATGATAAATGTTGAAGTTGTGAGAGAATTGGAATACTAATTTATTATTGGTGGAAATGTGAGCTGATCTAACCATTCTGGAGGGCAGTTCGGAACTATGTCCAAAGGGCTACAAAAGTTGCATACCCTTTGATCCAGCAATTCCTCTTCTAGAACTGTATGTCCAAGAGATCATAAAAATGGGAAAGTGTCCCACATGTACAAAAATATTTATAGCACCACTCTTTGTGTTGACCAAAAATTGGAAATCAAGGGAATGTCCATCAATTGGGGAATGACTGAATAAATTGTGGTATATGAACATAATGGTATACAATTGCAATAAAGGAATTGATGAACAGGAAGACGTCAGATAGGCCTGGAAAGATTTATATGATCTGATGCTGAGCAAAAGGAGCAGAACCAGAAGAACTTTGTATACAGCAACAACCACAGTGTGCAAGGATTTTTTCTGGTAGTCTTAGAATTTCATTGTAATGCAAGGACCCTAAAAAATCCCAATGGCTTTTTAAGGCAAAATACCTTCCACATCCAGAGAAAGAACTGTGGAATTCAATCACAGAATGTAGCAGATCATCTTTTTTTATTACGTTTTGGTTTGTTATATGATTTCTCCCATTCATTTTAATTCTTCTATATAACATGGCTATGGTGAAAATGTATTTAATATGAATGTATGTGTAGAAACTATATAAAATATTATGCTGTCTCTGGGAGAGAGGGGGGAGGTGAGGTGGGGAGGAGTGGGAGGGAAGGAAAGAAAACAATCTGGTTTGTATAGCAGTGATTGTGGAACACTGAAAATACATAAAAAATAAACAAATGTAAAATAAAATTTAAAAAAAGAATGAGTGGGTCAAACAACAAATCATAAAAACAATCAATAATTTCATTAAAGAGGAAAACAATAATAAGACAACACACCAAAGCTCATGAGATGCAGCCGAAGTATTTCTTAGGGAAAACTTTTATATCTCTAAATGCTTACATGAATAAAGTAGAAGGAAGAAGACAGTGAACTGGGTATGCAATTAAGTAGGCTAGAAAAAGAACAAATTAAAAATCCCCAATTAAAAACAGAATTAGACATTCTGGGACTCAAGGGAGAGATTAACAAAAACAAAGTAAGGAAATTATTTAACTAATGAATAAAACTAAGAACTACTTTTTAAACTATATTTTTTTTATTGGTAATTTATTTCTTTTCAGTTTTCAACAATCACTTCCATAAGTTTTGAATTTTTTCTCCCTCACTTCCCACTATAATAAACAATCTTGTATGGGTTCTACACATGCATTCTTATTAAACACATTTTCATGCTAGTCATGTGGCATAAAAGATTTGAATGAAGGGGGGAAACCATGAGAAAAACCATAAAAAAATAGAAAATAGTCTTCATTCTGAGTTCTGTCTCTATATTCCTTTCTCTGGATGTGGACGGCATTTCGCTTCAAGAGTCCTTTGGAAATGGTTTTAGGTCCTTGCATTGCTGTGAAGGGTTAAATCTATTATAAACAATCCTCTCCCACTATAGTTGTACTGTGTATAATGTTTCCCAGTTCTTCTCCTTTCACTCAGCATCAGTTCATATGAGTTTTCCAGATTTTTCTGTAGACTACCTGTTCATCATTTCATGTAGCACAATAGAATCCCGTTATATTCATATACCACAACTTGCTCAGCCATTCCCCAATTAATGGACATTCCCTCACTTTGCAGTTCTCAGTCATCACATGAAGAGCTGTGATAATATTTCTGTACATGTGACTCCTTTTCCCCGTTTGATGCACATTTTTATAACCCTTTGGGTATAGTTCCAAAATGCTCTCCAGAATGGTCGGATCAGCTGAAAGCTCCACCAACAATGAAAGCTCCCATATCTTTTCCAGCATTTATCATCTTCCTGTTTTGTCATGTTGGCCAATCTGGTAGGTATGATGTACCTCAGAGTTGTTTTGATTTGCATTTCTCTAATCAAAAGTGATTTAGAGCATTTTTTTCATGTGATTACAGAAATAGTTTACTCTGCCACAGTGAATCCTGGAAGTTCAAGTCAGGAGTTTTTTGTTTGTTTTGTTTTGTTTTTAGTAAATTTTTTTTACCTCTTTTTCCATTGGCTAACTCTAAGGAATTCTCTTCATTGGGTTTTTGTATCTTATTTTGGTACTATTTGATTTACTGTGTTTTTAAGGTGTTGTTTTTTTAAAATGTTGTTGTTCCTCCTTTAATAAGCTGGTTACTAACTTTTCATGATTTTGTTGCATAATTTTTGTTTCAGTTCCCAATTTTTCTATCTCTCTTGTTCCATTTTTAAAATCTTTTTTTAAGCTCTTCCAGGAATCTTTTGTTAGGATTAAGACCAATTCGTATTTTTCTTTGAGTCTTTGAATGTGTCTGTTTTGACTAATTTGTCCTCTTCTACATTTGTGTCTTACTCTTTCTTGTCCCTATAGTAACTCTCTGTGGTCAAGATTTTTTTTTTCTTTTTTTGCTCATTTTTCTAGATTATTTCTTGATTTTCAACTTTATGTTAAAGTGAGGTGGAGAAGTCCCTGTGCCATGCTTTAGTATTTTTTTTCTCAGCAGCTGTTTTAGGGCTGGTTCTTTCAAAGTGGCCTGATTTAAGAAGAGATGCATTTACTGCTCTTCTAACCTGTGCTCTTATCTGTGACTAACCACAAGGACTCTTTCCTCCCACCCCCAGCACTGTGACCATGGTCCCTGCTCCCTGAAACCACAAGCTCTTGTGTGCTAGTGCTCCTCCTTGATCAGGGATTGTGACCCAGATATATACATAGTCAATGCAACAGATTCCTACACTCTGTGCCAGGGAAAGGTTCTCCATCATTTCCTTCTGACCAGTTGTCCAAACTCTTTTACTGCCTGTGTGCTGAGACCTCTGATGCTTGCTGAAGGGAGCTCTTCAATTGGCTTGCCAATGCATTTTATGTGCCAGACTGAACTCCACTCCCACCTCAGTGTGACAGACCCTTCTTGCCAGCCTAACTTATCTTGGGTTGGGAAATTATTTCACCGCATCCTTTTTGTGACTTCTAATATTCTAAGATTCTTCTTAAAGTGCTATGTAATGTTATTTGGAAGAGAATTTGGGATGACTCAGGTGACTCACTGCTTTTCCTCTGCCATTATGACCCCCAAGGCCCATTTCTGTTTGCATAAATTCATCTCTTAATTACAGTGAATTGAACAATAAAAATGGTTTCAATTAAGAGCTATAGATGTCTGATTATAACACATTATAATCCTACATATATAAATGAAGATTATACAGCTGCTTTGGCTAAAGGATTACTCTGTGCCTATTCCAAAATATACTCCAGTGGTATCTAAAAAAGGTTTATAGATCTTGAAAATTACTGTCATAGATAAGATTATTTGTTTAGCTGAAGGGATTGGTGGTGGTATTTATATTTCCTTCGGGTTGCTAGCAAAATGTCTTATCAGTAAACAATAGAGATGTCACTGACAATTGCAAAGGATAATTTTAGGTTATTCAGGGCTCCAGTATGTTAAATTTTTCATTCTGTTTGGGTGATGTAAGTATTTATCATTTTGGAATTATAGAAATTACCTTTCTTGTCAGTTATGTCTATATCAATCTCCTTAGTCTTTAACTTCATGATTAAGAAAATTGAGTTTTATGTTTTTTAAGCCAGCATCAGGTTCAGTCAACTGTCAATTCTTCCATTTCCCTTGAAATTCAGTGTGATTTGAGCCACAAACCTTTGTTTTGGTGGTATTTGCTTTTGATTTGCAGTCTTTATTAAATCATATAAAACACATAATTTACTTTCCTTTCCATTAAATTAGAGGTCTGCAAGTTAGAAAGGTTAAATTCAGCCAAAGACATAAGAATGTTATCCTTGCAAGACTTTTTTATTCTATCATATGATGCAATCCTTTTTATTTAGCCTCTCTTGGCCCACAAGGACCAATTCTTTTAGTACTATACTACCTATAAGTTGTATTGTACATTTTGTGTGAATCACTAAAAATATTTTATAACTAAAAATTTGTGTAGATTTACTATACTAAACATATACATATATCTACATCTGCAGATTTATGTATGTATTTTAGTTTAGCCCTTTTTTATATTAGCTTCATATAGCTACTTTTTTATTAGAAGTGAATTTTCTGATATTTGTGTATGAATGAAGGCAAGTTGGTAACATAGTGGGTAAGAGCTTGACTTGGAGTCAAAAAGACATGAGTTCAAATCTCTCCTCACATAATTTTTGCATTCTTTGTGGCACTGTGCAAGTCACTTGTTTTCTCTCAACCTTAGTTTATTTTTGAGAAAAATGTATATTAATCATAATAACTGAGAATAATACCTATCTCACAGAGCTGTTGTGTGGGTTAAATGAGATAGCATGGATATAGCGTTTTTTAAGCCTTAAAGTTCTGTATAAATGGTAGTTGTGTTTGTTGTTACGTGTCAAATATACCTGACATTTAAAATTTAACATTTTGTTCCAGTTCTCTTGGGAAAATATTCTGCATATAACGTTCACCAAAAACAGTATGTGATATCCATAGGTCACATGAAATTTAAACCAGTTGTGACATGTACCAGACCCTGTGCAAAATCTTGAAATAAACTTAGAGACTTCCCAACCCTCAGTTCTGGGGCCAATCAACACACATGCCCTCTGCTTTTCCTTACTAATGCATATTAGTTTCTTAAAGCAAAGCAGTTTTCAGTTGGAATTCTAATCATTCTGCCCATAGGCTTAAACAGAGTATAGTGAGAAGGAGAGAAGAAAAACCTGAGAAAGCCCAGAAAATAAAGTAGGAAGGATTAGCTAATGTGGGAAAGGTGAATGGAAATGTTATACACCAAAAAGATTTTATGCATAAAAATGAGTTGTGAATTTAAAGGGTGTTTCATTTTATATAACTGGCTTTTGCCTCCTTCTCTCTCTCCCTCTCTCTCCCTTTTTCTCTCCCTCTCCTCCTTTAACCTCTCTCTTCCTTTGTTCTTTCTTTGTACCTATCCCTCCATTATTTTTATTATTAATTTGTGATTTGTGAATATTGGATTTTCTGTAAATGGATTATAGCTGTGTTTTCAACCTTGGTCCCCCAAAAGAGTTCAGCATTGTATTATATTCTATAAATCTTGTGTTTAGTAGATGACTTATATTACTGTTTGGATATATATATATATAATATATATATATATTATATATATATATATATATATATATATATTTCCCTGTCAAAAAGAAAACTGAACTTTAAGG
Source organism: Bettongia penicillata ogilbyi (assembly GCA_023548195.1). Lineage (NCBI taxonomy): Eukaryota > Metazoa > Chordata > Mammalia > Diprotodontia > Potoroidae > Bettongia > Bettongia penicillata. The sequence goes on from JAJHZJ010000071.1 coordinate 1,937,443, forward strand.
CTCATCCTCCTTTATTCACAGCTTATTATTAATGGAAATGAAAAATAACCATCTACAAAAGAAAATCCCTTCTACTTTGCCTTGTATTTTCAACTTTTGAAATTATCCACCTTAAACCTGATTGTTGTAGGCCGAGGAACTTTGACCCTTTGCCAAATTTGATGTGAAGAACATTAGTCTAGTTAGCACAGCTAACCAATGTGGAATATATCCTGTCAGATTTGTGGAAAAAATAGAATAATTAAGCAGACTAATTTGAAAGAAAACATCAAAAACAGCACCAACACGGTTTTAGCATTTCATTTAAAGCATCCTCCCTTCCTCCTTCCATTTTAACAGGCAATAGGCACAAGCATAGGCACTCTCCAGAGAGCAACGGGACCTCTTAGACCACTGCTGTTACTGATCTGGTACAGGCTACGGGAACCCTCTTGAACTCTACTTGAATCTCTCCACTTCATCTGGCATTCGCCTGAAGCCATAAGCCTTTCATTATTGCTTTGTCCAATTGCTCTCAACTGTTTTCCACCCTTGATCCCATCAAAATATCTATGCCCAAATCTGTTACCCTTAGACTAGGCTAACCCTCCATTGTCTGTTCCCATAAGACCCTCCCTAAAGCCCTCCTCTACGTACCCCACAGTACAAGACCACCCCTAGATTCCTGTCAGTCTTTCTCTATATAAACTCCTTCTTGTCTTCATGAAGGTGCTCAGATTCAACCTGAATTGTGGGTCAGTCTGGTCCATTGACATTAGCATTAGAAATGTGCAGATTCCTTAAGAGTCTGGCCAGTGTGGTGGATCTTTAATAAACTTTGTTTTCTCTTTGCCTATAAGAAGACTTAAGTCAAATTCATTTGGGCAGGATGCATGTCAGTATTTTGGGGACCCAAGCTCCCCTAACCTCAACATTACTTCCAGCTAAGCCCTCATCGCTATCATCCCAGAAAGTAGTTTCTGTGAAAAGAGGTCCAGCAATTATTAACAATCCTTAATTATTGAGCAATGTTTAATAAATTCTTCATTCATTCCCTCCTACCCTCCTTCTTCCCCTCTCCTTCTTCCTTCCTCCCTCCCTCCCTCCCTCCCTCCCTTCCTTCCTCCCTCCCTCCCTCCCTCCCTTCCTTCCTTCCTTCCTTCCTTCCTTCCTTCCTTCCTTCCTTCCTTCCTTCCTTCCTTCCTCCCTCCCTCCCTCCCTCCCCTCCCTCCCTTCCTTCCTTCCTTCCTTCCTTCCTTCCTTCCTTCCTTCCTTCCTTCCTTCCTCCCTCCCTCCCTCCCTCCCTCCCTCCCTCCCTTCCTTCCTTCCTTCCTTCCTTCCTTCCTTCCTTCCTTCCTTCCTTCCTTCCTTCCTTCCTTCCTCCCTCCCTCCCTCCCTCCCTCCCTCCCTTCCTTCCTTCCTTCCTTCCTTCCTTCCTTCCTTCCTTCCTTCCTTCCTTCCTTCCTTCCTTCCTTTTGTCAGTATCACAGGTGATAAGTGACTACAATTTTCAGTTTCCATTTTAGTTAAACATATTTTTCAGTAGTTAATAGCAGCTTTTTTATTATTTTTTATGATGTTCTATTTCATTCATAGCTTGTCTTAAAGGACAACCCTCAAAACAAAGGAAAAATGCACTTTACTTAAATTTTCAAACTGCGTTACTAATCTTTGCTTTTTTTTCTTTATATCAATTTCAATATGACATTTTGGCAATTTAATGTTATTAAATTGAAAATAGGTGAGTTGATTAGGACAAATGTGCAAAGAAAATCTCTTTGTTAAAATTATAGCTCAAGATTTTTAAAAAATGTATAGTAAAATAAGGCAGTGTTTGAATATGTTTCATGCTGTGACTGGTTAAGTGAAAAGAACTCTAATTTTTTATTGGGTACATACATTATCTATTTACAAAATAAATATCTACTTAATGTCACATACTGAAAAAGGATGATGTGTGGGGAACAATATTATTTTTATCCAGTGAGAAAAATAACAGTCTTAAATCCAAATACAAAAGTGAAACAAATATATGGAATTGAATAAAGAATGCATATCTATACAGTGGTTAGATGTAGGGATTGAGACAGCTAGGTGGTGCAATGAATAGAGCACCAGTGCAGGAGTCAAGAGGACCTGAGTTCAAATCTCAACTCAGACACTTGACACTCACTAGCTGTGGGACCTTGGGCAAGTCACTTAATCTCAGTTACCTCATTCTGGGTCATCTCCAGTCATCCTGATGAATATCTGGTCACTGGATTCGGATGGCTCTGGAGGAAAAGTGAGGCTGGTGACTTGCACAGCCCTCCCTTACTCTAAGCAAAATAGTGTAAGCCATGTCATCGTTTCTCTGATGGTATGGTCTTCTTCAGCAACAAAGGCCAAACGCACATGTGTAAGGGTGTAAGGATTAGAGAGAAGAATAGTCAAAACAATTGTGAATGTTATCAATAATCCATTCTTAGCAGTTAGTGAATTGTTCACCAAACAGAATTGAAATATACAATCTGTTGACTTAGAGCACTATCTTTGTTAGAAGCCTTGTTTCATTCATGTTTGCCCATACATTTCACTTGTAATTTGGTGAAAGTATTTAACTCTTATGAATTGTGTAATTTTAATTTAGATCCCAGATTCATCAAATTAAGATATTTCATCTTAACTGAAATAAATATTGGATAGTATCATAATTACAATGGTGTGATTGCTCTGATTATTGTATAGTATAAAATGAAATGCCTTAAACACTATTTCTGATTGAATATACTTAGATAATCTTGCAAAAACAAGGTAATAGTCAACTCTTTTTATTCATATTGTCTTCAGTTCTACATCTACTAATAATTAGCTATGTGATCTTGGGTAAGTCTTTTTGCTTCTCTTGTCTTTAATATCAACAAGAGGAAAATATATAATCTTTAATATACTTTCTAGTTTTTAAATGGTATGATTCTGTAACTATATGACACATCATGAGGCAACATCATTTGCTTTTTAAACATAAGAAGTCTTCCCTAACCCCTTTTAATTCTAGTGTTTTCCTTCTTTTAATTATTTCCTATTTATCCTATATATAGTTTACTTTTTATACATTTCTTTGCTTGTTGACTGTCTTTAGCTCTTCAACAGCAGGGATTGTTTTTGTTTTGTTTTATATTTTACTTATTCTTATATCCACAGTGCTTAGTAAAGTGCCTTCCATACACTAGGTATTTAATATTTATTGATTAATTTAAATACCTAAGTGCCATCATCCAGCTGATAGGAATTATTGCTGACAAAGAATGCTCTAGATATTTAGTTTAGCATTATGTGATTTCAGGCTGGAAGATGTCTTAAAGATGATCTAGTCAAAATTTTATATTTTATAGAAAAGCAACACATGGTCCAATGAGGTTGTGTTTTGCTCAAGGTCATATAAATAGTAGGATAATGAATCAGGATTCAAGCTTATCTGTTGTCTCCTAATACAATGTAGTTGTTGTGGTGGTGGTCCCTTAATGATCTTCATATTTCAGAAAGCAGCAGCAATCATCAGTATTGACTTTACTATGAATTACTAGAATAAGGGAAAATAAATGGAATGAAAGTTAATAGTTTCAGAAAAGTAGTTCAATTATTTAGAGGCAGGAGACAAATGAAAATAATTACCTGGATTGACAAATACTCATGATTAGATTTTTAAAGATCCTATTAGAATGGATATTTCCAAAAACTCCACCCCCAGTCCCAAATTTAAACCTTAGTAGGCAACACTTTGCTAGAAATGGTCTCACTCTATGCTTTCATCTCCTATGTTCAAATAGATTTTTTTGTAGAATCAAACAGGGGTAAGGGGAAAAATGGGTCCTATGAACCTAGAAAATACATTGAAGCAGGATAGTGGACACTAGACAGACTGATAAAAGTATTAGCATTGTGCCATTTAGAACAAAAGAAATACCAATGAATTAGTTAATGACTGGAGTACAAATGATTGGGCAAGAAATAAAATAGTGTAATGGTAATGATCTTTCATGGGAAGAGTTCTCTCATTCATTAATAGGCCCATGTGACCTGCCTGGGTCACAGAAATCTGAGCCACATGGAGCCTGTAGTGGGAGGAGTTTGCTGAATTACTGGTGGAAGAGGAAGAAGTGGGGCTGGAGCAGAGCTGAAAGGAAGTTAGTCATACTAGTCAGAGCTGGAAAGGACAGAGGAAGCAGGCAGCTGGCTGGGAGTGAAAGAAGGGAATTTTGCTTAGGGGAGCCTGTTTGTGGGAAGGTCTGACAATGTTTATGAGGTCTTCGTTGCTATGATGGATTTGGCTTTCTGGTGTTGGAATTTGGCTTTTTGGTGTTTGAATAAATGTTTCGATTCTATCTTTCATGTGGAGAGTCTGTTATACTTTGCAATTCAGAACTGTGATGTCATAGTCATAGCATTGTAAATATCACATTGGCACTACAGATGGGTAACTGGAGCCAGTGTCCTCCTGAAAACAATACTGTAAAGAACAGAGACTGCATAAAAATTCTGTTTTACACATTTATCAATGTGTTCATCAAAGGTGTAGTTGACATGGTTGACAAATTTTCAGATGACACAAAATTGAGAGGGATGAGGGAAAATTGGGAGTCATTCAGATAAACAGATGACAAGATTCAAAAAGATCTTGACAGGATAAAACATAAGGAAAAATAAGCAAAGTAAAATTTAAAATGGATTAAATAAAGGTATTATACTTGGGTCCAAATATCAATTTCCCAAGAATAATATAAGGTGGTTTGGTTTTCTAACCAAACAGTTCATCTGAAGAAAGATTTATGATCCTGTGATCTAATTGTATTAGTGGATTCCACATCCAATTTGATTTAGAATGATAAGAAAAAGAGAAATCATAGTTTTGGTCTGATATAAGAGAGTCACAGTATATTGGAGCAGGGATACTATGTTTTCCTTTAGTAGGCAGAACTAAGTAAAGGATATGATTTTTTCCAAATTCCCAAGAGGATAATTTGAAATTTTTAGAATAGATTTTTAAAAAATAATACTAAATTAACAAGGATAACTGTAATCCAGGTAATAATTCAAAGTTTATGCTGTATCATTTAATTTTCATAATGAAATTGTGAAGGATTTGCTATTGTTATCCCAATATTACTAATTAGGAAAAACTTGAGTTAAGTGATTTACCCCTCATCATATAACTAGGAAATTGAGAAAGATTTTGGACCTAGATCTTCCTGGTTCCAAGTTCAAAATTCTTTTTTGAAGCTAAACTGTCTTAGTCTCAAAGTCAGTATCTGACCTGGCAGTGGATTTCTCTTAATTGGTGTCTTTTTTTCAAAAAATAGGTATATTGTGCATAGAATTATTATACAAGTACATGTTAGAGTAGCTTTGCCCAATGAATCTCTTACAACTCTGATATTCTGTGATTCTTTTCTATCCATGTGTTCATATGTGAGTTATTTTTGTGTCCCTGTTATGTACCTGAAACTATTTTATATTTTAAAACCATGTTAGCCTGAATGTTTATAAGGGGAAGCAAATGATCACCTTTTGGAGTGTGGCAGATGCTAAAGTTTCAGTGTCTTACCCATATAAAGGCAATGATCTAGATAAGTGACAATTCCCCAATGTATTTCCATGTCCTTGATGTCAGAAAGGAGCCTCTGAAATGAGTATTGCATTGGCAATAATGTATTTCTTGAAAGTTGTGCGTGTACATTTGGATGTATGTGTGTATTATCCCTGTTTAGAAAAAGCAGTTCTTTGTGATTCGTAAAAGTAGAATATTTGCTCATATTTGGACGGAGAAAAGGCTAGTGAATAATGGTTAATTGTATGGTATTATGTAGTAGGAATTATCAGTTGAACGAGTTACACTGAGAGATGAAGATGGTTACAAATTTTAGGCCCTACACTATTTTGAAACTGTTTAGAGATACTCAGTCTCCAAATATTTTCATGATATATGTATTCTTGCAAAAAGTAGAAAATTTGTATGGATCATATAACACATTTGACCACGTCTGAATACATAATTCTACATGAAGATACCCACAAACTAACCAAAGAAAACAGATGAATCTATATAAAGTTTTGATTTTAGTACAGGTAGTATAAAGTTTTGTTTTGTTCCCATGTATAATATTACTCATACGATTCTATGGCATGTATCATTCAATCATATGTATGTATTCTTTATAACTGAGAGAAGATGGATGGTTTCTGTGTAAATAGTCTGGAAGAAAAGAATATGTAAAAGATGAAAGGATATATAAAAGACAAAATGAACAACTTTCTTTTTTTTTCCATTTCAGGTGTGTTTTTGTGGCTCTTTTAATTTAATTCTTTCATGCACAATGCCCTCTATTATACTGCACTAAAAACTTTCCACCCTCATCTTAAATATACTTTTAAATCCAACATGAAATATAGTTTTTGCAATATTCTTTATCACCCCTCTGTATCTCCTCATTTAGATCCATCCGTTTCTGGCTTAGACTTACTTGGATTTTCTTTAACTGTTTTTCTTCATTTCACCAGCCATCTTGCTTCTACAACTTTTTTTTTAGTTGAGGTAGGCAAGGACTTGCAGGACTTTAAAGACTCTAAATAATGGGTATGAAACTTTGCTACTGAATAACATTTTTATAAGGATAAAAGGTTAGTTAAAATTTTAAAAATTAACTAAGATAGTTAAAATAGCCACGCTTCTCTCTTTTGTTTACTTAATCTAACTTGGCCATGACTTTTACCTTGATTCATTTTGACATTTACAAACAGAAATGACAATATCCACTCTCTGTCGATTTCCTCTCCCAGTTGTAAGAGCAGAAAAAATCAGATGAATGATGATTGTCGTCATCATCACATCGCCATTATTAGACTTTATATAGCACTTGAATGTTTACAAAATGCTTTACTGATATTATTTTATAGATATTAGTTACCTAATATTTTAGTTTTCCTATCAGGTCTCTTCATTTAGTCATCTCTGTCTCTGTCTCTGTCTCTTTGTCTTTCTGTCTCTCTCTCTGCTTTTCTCTCTCTCTCTCTCTCTCTCTCTCTCTCTCTCTCTCTCTCTCTCTCTCTCTCTCTCTTTCTCTTTCCATACACACAAACACGTGTGTGTGAATATATAAAATATCCATATATATTTGTATGGAAAACATATAGAGAAAAGACATATGAGTATAGAACATTTCCATGATTTTTTCTATCCAATATATTATATATAAAACCCTTAGTTTGACTTTTCATAACATCACTTACGAGAAGCAGCAAGGAAAAGAAGATAGAGAGCTTGTTTCAGAACCAGAACAATATAAGTTTAAGTCCCTAATTATGATACATACTTGCTACTTGATGCTGGGCAAGCAATCCAATGCTCTAGTCAAATCTCTAAGAATATCAGCTGCAGAGGAGTTAACCTGCACTGGAAGAAAGAGGTTTCTCATCAGAGATTTCTCTATTCCTATAAAAGACATCTTCAGTCCCTGTCCTTATCATTTCTTATGCCACAGGGCTTAAAAAATGAAGTCTGGTGCAACTAAGTGAATTACTCAGTCATTGAGGTAGTAAGTGTCTAGGGAGAGATTTGAGTGCAGATCTTCTTAACTCTAAGCAGATTCACCTATCCAACATACTATACTGTTGTCTAAGGATTAATGTAGCCAAATTAAAAACACTGATCATTAGAAGATTGACCACCAGCTAACAAAGTTTTATGTCCGCAAAATTTCACAAAGGTCATCTACTAAGATATGAGAGTTTCATATTAATCAGTGACAAAGTGCTCATATTGATGAAATATAAATATTTGTAGTTTGAAAATAATAGTGATATATCATTCATATAGTTTGAGACTTGCTTTTTAGTTTACATACTTTCTATTTCTCCAGCTCTTCCTGCTTCTTAAAGTCCCATGCCCCTCTCCACTTCAAATTTGTGCTTCTCTTTTGCTGTGGCCTTAGAAATCAACAAGCCAAGGTTATAATGAATTTTATGTAAAGTTAGGTCATAATGCTCTGAGTTACGACTTGAGGGATATATTTCTGTGTCTTTGTAACACTCATCTATTGATTAAAGACCTTTTTCAATCATTTTTTTTTAAATTTCTGGACTTTATTCCAGAGAATCGAGGTTACCAGAAGATTGGCCTCTGGTTCTATGAGGTCTAATTGTTATGTATGTCCATGCAAGCCCTGAACATGTTGAAGCAACTGGCATGAATCCATTTTTTTTTTTTGAAATCTTGCATTTTTAGAGTAGGGATTCTTGAACTGAACCGTGGATATGATGTGTTAATTGGGATGAGAGCAAATTGGTCTCCTTGAGGATTAGGGTCACCAGATTAAAAAAAAATTCTGTGGAATATAATTTCTCTGAAAACAATAGATACATTTAAAGTATATTGGCTGCTTGCTGACAAGTTTGAATCATTTCTTTCTAAAATAATATGGAAAAATATAAAGCATGTGGTTAGACAAAGCAAACAAATTTCAAACAAGAATTCTAAATTTAAACTCAATTAAATATTGATCAATAATTGTATTTATATCATCAAAAGAGAGTTGAAAGATTTTTCATTGCCTTTTGTCTTCTTTTTCAATCTTCCTTAGAGTAATACATGTAAATCTTAAAAAAAATATTTTTCTACCATTCTTTTAGTAGTTCTATAGTTCTAAAAAGTCAGCTGAACTGGTCTCCAGTTCCAGTCCTAACACTGAGTTCTTGGACAAGTGATGGCCTCTCTGAAGTCTCGGTTACCTCATCTTAAAAACAGGAATAATTATACTTGTAGTACATCATGGGGTTCTTGTGAGGATAAAATAAGAGGTTACCTGTAAGATGCTTTTAAATCATAAAATGTTATGTGAATGAATGCTAGTCTCATTCTCTTTTCATTTGTCTTAATTCATTAATTCAAGCAATGCAACAAATATTTTTTAAATGTTTATTATATGAAAATACCTGTGTTCTATACTCTACACTATTCAAAACTTTTCTCTAAAGCTTAGATATCCAGAATTCTCTTTTTTAATAGACATATTCATTTTCCTCTGATCTTCTCTGCTAATGAGCGTATGTCTTTCTACATGAATGAACATTATCACTGTGGCATTGATAAGAAAGGATCAGATGGTGAAAATTAGCTAGACTGGTGTACATTTTGATGAGGTGATAGACCTTTTAAACCTTTCAACAAGCAAGAATTAAATAGCTTGCTACAGCTTTTAACTCTACTTTGAATGACTTGATCGAGATATCTGGGTCTTTTTTTTAAGGATAAAAATGGAAAGCACTTAATTTCCTTAAATCAAAGTACGGCTTTTTGCCAATAACATCATAAGTACTAGGAATTAAATTGTTTTATTGAATATAGTAAATTCAAATTCACTAGCATTCTTATTAATTATACTAATTTCTCTTCCTGTAAGATATTTTAAGAAATTATTGCTGACATTTTTTTCTTTTTGTTTCATTTTAGCTGCACTGCAGAATTTAAATTAGTATTGGACAACCAGGTCCTTGTTCCAAATACCATTATGAAGGGAACATTTCCCATTTGCAGTGCCCCACTACCAGACATACCTTGCTCATCCATCTCTCTGATCTGTGACTGGCATATGCCAGGACACTGTGGCTGATGTGTCCTCTCTTCTCTGTCTCTGCAATTGTGTTTATGCATCATCATACTCTAATCCTGCTCTGCTCAAATGAATTTTCTCTATGTCCTAGAAATCTTTGCTTCTTTTCCTCTTAAAGTCAGTGAATGTAAATCCAAAGTAATACAGTTACCTAGAGAAAGATCATGGATATTAGTGACTGAAGGGTTATTAGGGAATTAAGGTGAAATATCTTTTTTTACCCATGAAATAAGAACATACATGATTCTAATTTTAATAGAAGAAACTATGAATGCTTCACATTCTGACATAGATACCAAATAATTCTTGTTGAATTGACCAATTATTATATTCTCAAAGATGTATAATGTAGGAGTTCTTAACTTCTCATTTATTTCATGGACCCTTTTGGAGTCTGATAAAACTCATGGATTTCCTCTAAAAATAACATTCTAAAATATCTAAAACATAATACATAGAATTATAAAATAAATTAACTATATAAATATTTCCAAATAAAATGCGTGTTATAGTTATATTGCAGAAATTTTAACAAGGATTCTGGAAAGTCTCAGGAGAAATCTTGTCTACCAACAGGATATACTAAACAAGGTATGTAACAACAGTAACTGACTTAAAAAGAAATATTAAGCCTATTCTAAATCCATTTGGGGAATTACTTCCTGGAAAATGATGCCCCAAACAAAGGGTTTGTTTGTTTCAAGTATGATTTGAATTCTGGTGCTCAGGCTCTGTATAGGAGAGTTAACAAGCAACACTCTGCAGCAATTTAAGGCCCAATGAGGAATATCTTTCAAAGGAGATGGAGAAGAAGAGAAGGGCAAAACCAAATGGGCAGCAAAGAAGGCTTCTCAGTACCATTTTCCTTACAGCTGGCAAAATATGCTTTTGAGTGGAAAACAATCTCTGGAAACAGAGAAAAGAATATGTGACCATTTCACAGGTTTTATAATTACTGCAGGTGCAACACCGAAAAATGGAGGGCCATTTACAATGGGTTTTCAGCAGTGATTGAGGTCACTTGTTTTACATTGTCCCTGTATAGTTTTTATGCTTCAGAATCTACGTCCTTTATTAATGCATTAAAGAATGCTAGATTTAAACTATAGGCAAATTAAATTTATTTTATTTTTAGAGACTTCTATGTGAATCTTTAGCTTGAGTGCTTAGCTTGAATAAGACCATTAATCTTCAAGTTTCTCTTCATAGGTTGCTTGGTGACAGAGTGGATGGAGAGTTGAACCTGAGTCAGGAGGACTTAAGTTCAAATCTGGTCTCAGAAACTTAATAGCTTTGTGACCCTAGACAAGTCACTTAAATCCTATTTTTCTCACTTCCTCATCCATAAAAAGAGCTGAAGAAGGAAATGGTTAAACCACTCCATTATCCTTGACAAGAAAACTCTAAATGGGGTTATTAAAGATAGAATGTGAGTGAAAAATAATTGAACAAAAGAAAAAAAAATCTACATGTTGGTCTTCGATGAGGCAACATGTTTGTCATGTTGGACATTCTTTAAATTTTCAGTAATAATGTAATAGGGAAGTACCTGTAATTTCTATTGGTGACAAAGTTGTAAGTGTTTTTAATACCACTGTGGCTTTTTTCTTACATTCATAAATTAAGGAAATAATAACTTTTGCTTAGAGGTTAATAATGATAAAAATATGTTTTTCTTCTGATTCAGGTTCATGGAATCCCCATCCACTCTAAAATGTATCTTTTGACCCCTTGAATGGTTTGTAGAGTTTAGCTTAAGCAGTCTTATAAATGAAAAGTACATCAAGATGATCCAGTCATTTTGGTTATGCCCATAGAACTATGTAAAACCACTGTCAGGAATCATAGCCAATGGATGGATATGTTAGTTGTGTGCAAGTGAGTACTTGTGTACAAGCATCACTCAGGCAAAGGTCCCTCTACTTTGGAACTTTTCTCCTAATATTCCACTGTCATTTCTTACAAAATAACTTGTTTCAATCATACAACTATAATCCTGAAGTACTAACCATGATCCATAGGGTATGTTGGCCAATATCAAGATGATACTAATTCTACTTCTTTTTCATTACAGATTAAAGGAATCATAATAATTTCCCTCCTGATCCCATTCCTGATTGGATTTTTAAGAGAGAGTCTATGCTAGTTGGATTAATCACTATGAAGAATCTGAGGTCCATATTGTTATATTAAACTCATTATATTAGCTATAGAAGAAGAAAATACATCTCAGAGGAGTTTCTGGAAGTATACTACAACAGAACTTATCACATGTACATTTTATCTTGCTGTTGTTCAGTCTCGTTAGTTGTGTGCAATTCCTTGTGACCTCATTTGGAGTTTTCTTGGCAGTGATTCTAGAGTGACTGGTCATTTCCTTCAACAGATCATTTTACAGATGAGGAAACTGAGCAAATGGGCTTAAGTGGTTTTCCAGGGTCATACAACTAGTAAGTTTCTAAGGACAGATTTGAACCCAGGTCTTCCATATTCCAAGTCTGGCGTTGTATCCACTGCACTAACTAGCTGTCCTTGCATTTTATTTAGGATTTTACTATTCCTGAGGTCACTTGATAAAAAATATTTTATTATAGTCAAATCTCCATATCTGAAAAGTAGTTCATTTTCCATTGGAGCAAGCTCAAAGTCAGATACAGAAAAGAAGTTGTATGTGATGTATAACAATATTAATGGTGCATGCATTTTAAAACATAAAAGGTGCAAGTGGGTAATTTAGTTGAATTCAACAAATATTTATTTAATTTATACTATATGTAGGGTAATGAAATAAGAGACTCATATCAAAACATTTTCCATCTAATAGGAGAGAGACATTGCACATTAAAAAAGAGTGAATAAATGCAAAGGAAATATCCATACAAAAAGTCCAGAGAAACTCAAGGAGGAATATATTATATCCATGAGGAGAGTAAAAACAGGGAGGAAGATTATGGAAAGCTTTACATTTTGAAAGAAGTTAACTAGTTCTGACTGAATGCCATTCCAGTTATAGGAAAGATGGTAAGCAAGATTCACAGAAATGAAAGAGAGAAGGATGAGAATGGACACAATGATACTGATTAGCCAAACTCCTAAGTGATGGAAGGACAATTCAATGGCATGTGGTTGGACAGGCAGGTTTTCAGATTTTGAGAAAATGAGTGTTAGACTAAAGAGGCCGGCCTTTTTCCCCTCATTTTTTTTATTTTGATTGCAAAAAAGGAATCCTTGGTAGTTTCTTAAGGAAGGGAAGGATGTAAAGAAATGTTCATTCAAGTGTTTTATGAAAATCTGAAGAACTTCAAGTGACTTTCTGGAAATTGTTAAGTTTAGTAAACCATAAAAGGAAAGAAATAGTCTCTCCCTTGAATTTGTATAAGAAAAACATTTTAAAAGAAGCAAAAATATTAATCATTAAACATAAATTAAGATATATGCATCTTCTACAATAAGGAGAAAGTCCAATATCACCCTCCATACATCCTGTAGAATTATGACTTGTGAACAAAATTAGTATAATTGAGGAATGTGCATACTTGAAAATTTTGGAGGAATGAATAATTTTTGCATATGGCAGAAATAAATTAACCAAGCAGATAGAGATATAATAGTTCTTTACATCACTTTATTTTTTTTCTATTCCTTGACCTGCGAGCTACTCATTTATAGTGTAGTAGTTTCTTTTACACAGAGACTGAAAAGAAATGAGATAGCTTGACTTCTGTGATAAATTCCAAAAATCAAGGGCATACAGTTATAATGGTAAAGCAAGAATTCTAGTTTACAAAAAAAAATGGCCCCAAGTGAAAATTTAATTTTCATTATATATCTTAAAAATGCACATTTGTCACATTATTCATAAAGAAAGTCCATATTACAATTCACATAATTTGGATGTGAGGGTAACAAATTAAGACCCTCACCTTAGTCATGTTACATGGAAGAATTAAAATGAATGGGAGAAATCATAAAACAAACCAAAACATAATACAAAAGACAATGATCTGCTACATTCTGCAATTGAATAGTTCTTTCTCTGGATGTGGAAGGCATTTTGCCTTAAACGACCATAGGGAATTTTTTAAGTCCTTGAGTTGCTATGAAGTTCTAAGTCCACCGGAAAAAAATCCTCACACACTGTGGGTGTTGCTGTGTACAAAGTTCTCCTGGTTCTGCTCCCTTTGCTTAGCATCAGATTGTATTATTCTTTCGAGGTCTCTCTGAAATCTTCATGTTTATCATATCTTATAGCACAATAGTATTTCATTGCATTCATATACCACAATTTATTCAGCCATTCCTCAATTGACATGCTTTCCCTTGATTTCCAGTTTTTGGCCACCACAGAGTGCTGCTAAATATTTTTGTATATGTGGGATCCTTTTTCACTTTTACAAAAATCTCTTGAGGATGCAGTTCTAGAAGTGGTGTTGCTGGGTCAAAGGGTATTCACATTTTTGTAGCCCTTGAGTCATGGTTCCAAATTGCTCTCCAGAGTGGTTGGATCAGCTCACATCTGTAACAACAATGAATTAGTGTTCCACTTTCCCCACACATCTTCTCCAACATTTATCATCTTCCTGTTTTATCATGTTAGCCAATCTGATAGGTGTGATGTGGGATCTCAAGAGTTGCTTTGATTTGCATCTCTCTAATCAGTAGTGATTTAGAGAATTTTTTTCATAATACTATAGATAGCTTCAATTTCTTCCTCTGAAAACTGCCTGTTCATATCCCTTGACCATTTATCAATTGCGAAATGACTTGTATTCTTGAACATTTAACTCATCTCTATATGTTTTAGAAAAAAAGCCTTTATCACAGACACTAGTGGCAACAATTCTTTCTCAGTTTTCTGCATCCCTCCTAATCTTGGTTGCATTGGGTTTGCTTGTGCAGAAACTTTTCAGTTTAATGTAATAAAAATTATCCATTTTGCATTTTATAATGCTTTCTGTCTCTTGTTTAATCAAAAATTCTTCCCCTCTCCATAAATCTGATAAACACTCTATTCATTGCTCCATTGATTTGTTTATAAAATCAGTCCTTATACCTAAATCATGTACCCATTTGAACTTTATTCTTGTGTGTGGTATCAGGCATTGGTCTATGCCTACTTTCTGCCATACTGTTATCCAGTTTTCCCAGCAATTTTTTTCAAACAGATAGCTCTTATCACAGAATCTGGGGTCCTTGGGTTTATTAAACAGTAGATTTCTATATTCACTGACTACTGTGTCCCACTTACCTAATATATTCCACTGGTCTACCCTTCTGTTTCTTAGCCACTATCAAGCAGTTTTGATAATTCCTGCTTTGTAATACAATTTGAGATCTGATAGAGCTAGCTCACATTTCCTAACATTTCTTTTCATTGGTTTTGATATTCTGGATCTTTTGTTCTTCCATATGGATTTTGACATTATTTTTTCTACACCTAGGAAATAATTATCTGATAGTTTGATTGGTATGGAACTGAATAAGTAAATTAATTTTGGTAGAATTTTCATTGTTGTTATATTTCCTCAGCCTACCCATGAGCAACTGATGCTATTCTGCTTCCACTTACTTAGTTCTGACTTTACCTGTGCAAAAAATATTTTGTAATTGTGTTCATATAGTGCCTGGATTTGCTTTTGCAGTTACACTCCCAAATATTTTATCATGCCTAATCTAGCTTTAAATGTGATTTTTCTTTCTCTTGCTGTTGGACTTTGTTAGTAATGTATAGAAATGCAGAACATTTGCGTGGGTTTATTTTGCAACTTGATACTTTGTCAAAGTTGAGTGTTATTTCAAGTAGTTTTTTACTTGTATCTCTGGGATTCTCTAGGTATATCATCATGTCATCTGTAAAGAGTGATAACTTAGTTTCTTCTGTGGTTATTGTAATTTCTTCAATTTCTTTTTCTTCTCTTTTTCTTACAACTAATATTTCTCCTACTATATTGAATAATAGTGATTGTAATGGGCATCCCTGTTTCACTCATAATCTTATTGGAAATGCATCTAGTTTATCTCCATTGCATATAATGTTTGCTGAAGGTTTTAGGTGGACACTGCTTATTATTTTATGGAAAGTTGAATTTATTCCTATGCTCTCCAGTGATTTTAGTAGGACTGGGTGTTGTATTTTGTCAAAAACTTTCTGCATCTATTGACATAATCATGTGGTTCCTTTGTTTTGTTGTTGATATGATCAATAATGCTAATAGCCTTCCTAATATTGCATGAAACTTGCATTCCTGGTAGAAATCTTACCTGATCATAATGTATTGTTCTCGTGATAAGTTGCTGTATTCTTTTTGCTAAAATCTTATTTAAGATTTTTGCATCTATATTCATGAGAGGAATTGGTCTATAATTTTCTTTCTCTGTTTTGTATCTTCCTGGTTCAGGTATCAAAACCATATTTGTATCATGAAAAGAATTTGGGAGGAAACCATCTTCCCCAATTTTCCCAAATAGTCTCTCTAGCATTAGAATTAACTGTTCTTTAAATATTTGATAGAACTCACTTCTAAATCCATCCAGCCCTGGAGATTTTTTCCTAGGGAGTTCATTTATGGCTTGCTCAGTTTCTTTTTTCTGGGATGGGGTTATTTAAGTATTCAATTTCCTCTTCAGTTAATCTGGGCAATTTCAAATTTTTTTAAAATAATCATCCATTTCATTTAGATTGTTGAATTTATGGGCATAGACTTGGGCAAAGTAATTTCTAATTATTGTTTTAATTTCTTTCTCAATGGAGGTGAATTCACCCTTTTTATTTTTATATTGGTAATTTGGTTTTCTTCTTTCTTTTTTTTAATCAAGTTAATCAAAGGTTTATCAATGTTATTGTTTTTTCATAAAACCAGCTCTTAGTTTTATTTATTAGTTCAATAGTTTTCATAATTTCAATTTTATTAATCTCTCTTTTGATTTTTGGTATTTCTAATTTGATATTTATTTGGAGATTTTCAATCTGTTCTTTATTTGAGCTTTTTCAGCTGCATGCCCAATTCATTGACCTCCTCTTTCTCTATTTTATTCATGTAGACATTCAAAGATATAAAACTTTCCCTAAGAGCTGTTTTTGCAGTATTCCATAAGATTTTGTAGGTTGTCTCATTATTGCCATTCTCTTGAATGAAGTTGTTGATTGTTTCTGTGATGTGTTGTTTAACCCACTCATTCTTTAGGATTAGATTATTTAGTTTCCAATTCACTTTTGGTCTATCTTCCCATGGCGTTTAATTACATATCATTTTTATTGCATTATGATGTGAGAAGGACGCATTCTCTGACTTTCTGCACTGAATTGTTAGGTTTTTATGGCTTAGTACATGGCCAATTTTTGTATATGTGCCATATACTACTGAGAAAAATGTGTATTCCTTTCTCTCCCCATTAAATTTTGTCCTGAGGTCTATTATATCTATCTTATTCAGAGTTTTATTCACCTCCTTACCTTCTTTATTCTTCATTTTAAGTTTAGATTTATCAAGTTCAGAGAGGGGGAGACTGAGGTTGCCCACTAGTATAATTTTGTTGTCTATTTCTTCCTATATCTCCCTTCACTTCTCTAAGGATTTGGATGCTCTGCCACTTGGAACATACATGTTTTGTAATGATATTGCTTCATTGTCTATGCTACCTTTTAGCAGAATATAATTTGTTTCCTTATCTTTTTTGATCAGAGCTTTTTCTGGTTTTGCTTTGTCTGAGGTTAGGATTGCTATCCCTGGTTTTTTACATAAACAGAAGCACAATATATTCTGCTCCAATCTTTAACCTTTAGCCTGTGTGTATCTCCCATTCGTTTATTGAATTATGGTTTTTAACTCATTCTGCCATCTTTCTCCATTTTATGGGAGAGTTCATCTCATTCACATACACAGTTATGGTTACCACCTGTATTTTTCCCTCCATGCTCTTTCCCAGCATTTGTGCTTTTAGTTCTCCTTTCTCCCTTCCACTTCACAATAAAATTTTAATTTTTGACCACCACCTCCTGCAGTCTTCCCTTCCTTCTTTCAGCCCCCCTCCCTATTATTCCCCTTTACCCTTGCTACTTCTTCCCTCCCTTTTAGCCTCCCTTTCCTTTTCTTTCCCCCTTCCCCTCCTACCACCTATAGATATGGTTAAATTTATATACTCAATTTAGTTTGTTGTTCCCTCCTTGAACCAAATCAGATGAAATTACCTCTCAAACAATGCTCATCTGCCTTCCCTCTTTCCCTCTAGTGTAATATAATATTGTGCCTGTTGGTGTTATATAATTTACCATTTTCTGCTTCCTCCTTTTCTCATCTGTTACAATCCCTTCAGGCACTTAAATCACATCTTTATCACCAAATCATTTACTTTATACCTGCTCTCTCTCTCTCTATGTATATCCCTTTCATATTTCATAATAGATATACAATTCTCAAGATTAACAAGTATCATCTTCCCTTCCAGGGAAGTAAGCAGTTTACCCATATTGAGTAGCAAGTTTTCTTTTCCCCTGCTTACCTTTTTATGCCTCTCTTGAGATCTGCCTTTGAAGATTGGATTTTCTATTGAGTTCTGTCTTTTTTACCAGGAAGGTCTGGAAATACCTTATTTCATTGAATATCCATCTCCTTTCCTAAAATTTGATGCTCAATTTTTCTGGGTAATTGATCCTTGGTTGTAGTCCCAACTCCTTTGCCATTTGAAATATTGTATTCCAGTTCCTTCAGTCTTTTAATGTAGAAGCTGCAAGGTCCTGTGTGATCCTAATTAGGATTGCTGTCTCTGCTTTTTTACATCAGATGGAGTACAATATATTCTGCTCAAGTATTTTACCTTTTCCCTGTGGGTATCCCCCCATTTCAAATGTATTTCTTGTAAACAACATGTTGTTGGATTATAGTTTTTAATCCATTTTGCTATTGTCTCTGTTTTATGGGAACTCCTCGATATTTGAATTTTTTCTTTCTGGCTGCCTGTAGTGTTTTCTCTTTCACTTGTTAGTTCTGGAATTTGGCAACGATATTCCTTGGTGTTTTTATTTTGGGATCCCTTTGGGGAAGTGAACGGTGACTTCTTTCAATGATTATTTCACCCCCTAGATCTAGGACGTCTGGACAGTTTCCTTTGATGGTTTCTTGGAAGATATTTCCCAGGCACTTTTCTCATCATGTCTTTCTGGTAGGCCAATAATTCTTGGCTTTTCTCTTCCAGTTCTGTTTTTCAGGTCAGTTGTTTTTCCAATTAGATATTGTACATTTTCTTCTGTTTTCATTGTTTCGAGATTGTTTGACTGACTCCTGATATAGAGTCATTAGCTTCTACTTGCCCAATTCTAATTTTTATAAATTTTTAAAAATAACTTTTGTATCCCCTTTTTCATCTGTCCTATTATGCCTTTAAGGTGTAATTTTCTCCAGTTAGTTTTTGTACTTTCTTTCCCATCTGTCCAATTTTCCCAGTTAGGTTTTGTGCTTATTTTTTCTTTTGTCCAATTTTTGTTTTTAAAGAGCTATTCACTTCATTGAATTCTTTTTCTGTACTTTTAAAATCATTGGCCAGTTTTTCTTCTATTTCCTTCTTCAGCTTCTCCAAGAGTGTTTTTTTTTTTTTGCATGCTTTATAGTTTATACCCCCTTCTGAAGCTTCAGATCGGAGTACAGTCTCAATATTGACCTGTTTGGTATTCATGTTTTGGTCCTTGTCCCCATAAAAAGGTGCTATGGTCTTTTCCTTCCTGCTTTGCTTCTTACTCATGATGATGCAACTTTGTGTATTGTGGCCTCTGGTTCTTTCATCTAGAAACTTAAGAGCCTGATGCTGAGCTGGCTGGTGTGAGAAAGCACAGGTAAGGTGAGTTCTTTTTTTTCTCTTGGATATTCCTGGTTTAGCACTGGAGCTAGCTTGTCAAATGTTGGGGAGGGGTGCTCTGGTCGCAGGAGATCTCCTTAGCTGAGCTAAAGCAAAGGCAAGCTCAGTGGTGGGTGATCCTTACTGTCCTAGTGTCTTTCCATTTCCACCAGGGTGCTGAGGCATGCCCGGGTCCTAGTGTGTTGGTGGTTGTGAGGCTCCACCCCCTTGAAGCTCCAGATTTCCTCCTGGTTTGCTGAGATGGGGCTGTCTGGGACAGCTCTAGTCCTTCACTACAGTGAGAGGAATCTTAGAGATTTTCCTAGCCTCATGTGCTACAAGACTGTTTGCCCCTTCTGCTCATCCCATCGTTCAAGGATTTTTCTGGGGAAATATTTTATGTTTTTTCAAGGTCAACAAGGGGATGGGGAGAGAACATTTACTGATAACTCCACCATTTTTGCTTCCTGAAGTTAAAATAGGTGACTTACAAACATTCAATCTGCAGGCTTATAGTCTCTGGAGTAGCTGCTGCAGATACCTGAGGCCCCATGACCCTCACTTGTTTGTTTCCACTGGAATCCTATCCTGGGCTGATATGTCCAAGATTCCACCATGCTACCTCTGCCTCAGGCTGCCCTGCGACTTTCTTGCTTTACCCTGCCATGGCGGGGACATGTGTACTGGGAGCTGTGTGTTCCTCCACCTGCATGGAACAGGTCTTTATCATCTACCTCACAGTCTGTCCTGTGCTATGAATCTGCCCCCACCTGTCCCCTATTGGATTTTGCCCCTCCAAAATTTGGTAGGATTCTTTTTTTAGAGGTATCTAAAGTAGTTTGTCTAAGAGTTTAGGTGTGTAGTTGCTCTCACTCTGCCATCTTGGCTCCATCCTGTATATACTTCCTTGTTAAACATTTTCACATTAGTCATGTTGTATATAATGGGAGGAACTATATAAAGGAAAAGCAAAATAAAGCAAAAACAGAGAACAAATGGAATGCTTCCATCTGCATTCAGGCTCCATATTTCTTTCTCTGGATATGGATGGCATTTTCTGTCAGCAGTCTTTTGGAGTTGTTTTAGGTCCTTGCACTGTTGAGAAGAGTTAACATCTAAGAGCTAAGTCAGTTAACACACAATGTGGTTGTTGTTGTGTACAGTGTTCTCCTGGTTCTGTTCACTTCACTCCCTATCAGTCCATTTAAGTCTTTCCAGGTTATTCTGAAGTCCACCTGCTCATCATTTCTTATAGCACAATAGTATTTCATTACATTCATATACCACAACTTGTTCAGACATTCCCGAACTGATGGATATATCCTCAATTTCCAATTCTTGGTCACCACAAGAGAGCTGCCATAAACATTTTTGTACATGTGAGTCCTTTTTCCATTTTTATGATCTCTTTGGGATGCGGCCTTAGAAAAAGTATTGACAGGTCAAAGGATATACACATTTTTACAGCCATTTGTGCATAGCTTCAAATTACTCTCCAGAACTGTTGGATCTGTTCACAACTTTACCAACAATGAATCAGTATTCCAATTTTACCACATCTTCTCCAGCATTTTTCATTTTTCTCTTTTGTCATGTTAGTCAATTTGATAGGTGTGATGTGGTACCTGATAGTTGTTTTGATTTGCATTTCTCTAATCATAGTGATTAAAGAGCATTTTTTCATATGACTATTGATAGTTTTAATTTCTTCCTCTGAAAAGTGACTGTTCATATGTTTTGACCATTTATTTATTGGGGAATGACTTATATTCTTTCGAATTTAACTCAGTTCTCTATATATTTTCAAAAAGAAGCCTTTATCAGAGACAATGGTTATAAAAATGCTTCCCAATTTTCTTCTACCTCCTAATCTTAGTTGCCATGTTTTTTGTGCAAAAACTTTTCAATTTAGTAATCAAAATTATGCATTTTTGTATTTCAAAATATTGTCTATATCTTGTTTGGTCATAAATTTCTCCATTCTCCATAAAGATGATAGGTAAAGTATTGCTTGCTCTCCTAGTTTGCTTATAGTGTCAGCCTTTATATCTAAACCATGCACACATTTGGACTTTATTTTGGTATACAGTGTAAGATAGTGGTCTATGCCCAGTTTCTACCATATCACTTTTAGTTTTCCCAGCAGTTTTTGTCAAATAGTGAGTTCTTATTCCAGAAACTGTGGTCTTTGAGTTTATCCAACAATAGAATACTATAATCATTGACTACTGTGTCTTGCGCATCTTACCTATCAGTGATCCACCACTCTATTTCTTAGCCAGTACCAAATAGTTTTGAAGTTAGCTGCTTTATAATGCAATTTAAAGTCTGATATGGCTAGGCCACCTTCCTTAACATTTCTTTTTATTAATTTCATTGATATTCTGGACCTGTTGTTCTTCCAGAAGAATTTTGTTATTATTTTTTCTAACTTTAGAAAATAATCTTTTGCTAATTTGATTGATGCCATGACATGGCATCAGCAATCTATATTGACAGATTATTTACTGTTTGAGATTGGGTTATGGTATCTATATTTAATTCAGTTACATTTGTTTCAATAAACATCTATTAAGTGCCTACTGAGCCCTAGTCACTGGAGATACAAGTAAAGGTAAGACAGTCCTTGCCCTGAAGAACTTGCAGTGTAGTGATAGAAGACATTACACACACACACACACACACACACACACACACACAAACACACACACACACACAGCTAAAAAGGGAAATGGAACACAAGAAGATACCTAATGCACAGCATCTTCTTCCATTGAGTTGAAACCAGTAGGGCTTCAGCTGGAGATTGGAGTAAGCTGGCAAGTCTAAGTGGTTATATTTGGAGCAAATAGGTGGTACAGTGGTTTTCCAGAGTTCAAGTTTAGCTTCAGACATTTGACAGCTATGTGACTTTAGGCAAATCATAATGACTCAGTTTGCCTTAGTTTTTCATTTGTAAAATGAACTGGAGAAGGCAATGGAAAACCACTCTAGTGTCTTTGCCAAGAAAATCTCAAATGTGATAAAAGAGTCAGATACACTTAATATGTTGTTATGTGTCCCCAAGTTACTGAAGCTTTGCATTCTTACTTACATTGGTCACTATTCATGGAGCATCCTTATCTTCCCTAATCTCTACCCTGAGTCCTCTCTCTTCCCATTTAAATTTTATTTATCTTTCAAGAACCAGATCAAATGATATCTTCCCATGAAGCCTTCACTACTCCTTTCCTTCACAAGTTGGAAATGTTCTCTCTCTTCTTCAAACTCTAATTAACATTTTTATTAGTAGCTTTCATATATACTTTTATTACATTTCCTTTTCCAATACTCCTGGGAGGTTGGTGCAAACTCATTTTACAGTTAAGATGATATATTTTAACATCTTGTGGTATATATAAAACAAATTGAACATAAATAATATGACTCTTAGCTGTATAAATGTTCCAAAGTATCATTAGTGAGTTATTTAAATTAGTTGCCAAATAATGAGCCCTTTAACATCCTTTATGCAGCATAATATTTGTTGGAACAGTTCTTTTTGTCTGTCAACCACTTTGAAAATAATCTCATCCTTCTCACTGTCTCTCTGCTTTGGGGAAATGGGTTTCTGAATCTGAAAAGATTCAATCTGAAGATAAAGAGTTCCCCAAAAGTTTATCCCCAGCCTTAGACATAAGTTAACTTTAGGAATTAGTCATTTTAATCATAGGAATAATTCATTTTCTGTCTCCACTTACTATTCCTAAAAAACACATTTTTATTGTTATCTTTTGTTTTCTAAGACCTATGTTCTCCAACATATCTCCCCCACCTCTGTCAGATATGCATCTTTTATGACAAATAGTTTTTAAAAAGGGGGGAAATCACTTCAGCAAAACAAGCTACATATCAAAAAAGTCACATGGTTAGTGATCTACACCTTTGCAAAGAAGATAGTGGAGGTTCTTGGTCGTTTATCTGTTTTTTCTTGGGGGGAGGGCAATGTTAGTCATTATATAATTACATTATTCTTGACAGATCTGTGATTTTTTTTTTTAGCATGTGCTTTAAAATTTAGTGGACTTAAAAAGTTGTTGTGAATAGCAGCAGTGCCAATGCAATATTCACAACACCTATAGCAGTCATGAATACCCTGACACAATTCTGAATCGTGAAATACAATAGATTCCCCACGTGGAACACAGAACCAAAAACATTTATTCAGATACCAGAAAGTCAAACCCATCACAACAACAAAAATCTATGCACAATAAAAATAGAAAGGATAACACCATCCCCAAGCCTTCCCCGTGCTAGACTTCCCACGAACCAGCTCTCTTAAATCATGAATAGGCTTCCTTTAAATGAAATGCCTTTCTCACACTCACAGACAGTTGAAGGCTTGCCTTTGTCCGTCCTTCAGTTCTGACTGCCTTCATGACTAAATTCCTCTCTGTTCTGCTCTAGTGCCACCACTTCTTGCTCCACCCATTCAGCAAGTTCCTCTCCCCACAGGCTCCATTTGACTCTGACTTCAGTGTGATGCAGGCAGGTCACACGGGTCTGTTAATGAATGGGAAAGATCTTCCCATTTAAATTACCATTACAACAACCAGAAAAATAAAAATCATCATTGTGGCCAATCTGGATGTGAATTTGGATAGAATGACATTTGAATGAAAAACCTGTGGAATGTTACATTTTAAATAAAACTTTTCCTTCTTGGGTAGCCCTAGACAGAACTTGTAGATTCACTGAAATAATCTCTATGTCATGATGAGGCATCAGAGTGGTAAAATGGTAATATTGCACACACTCACACCCACACCCACATGCTCACTCACACACACACACACACACACACATACTTACATGCATAAACACAATCCTATACATACTTATGTTCAAATACATATGTGTGTATATGTATATACACACATGTGTATGCATATATATTTATGTATATATACAGATATATGTAGGTAGGTAGGTATATAAATGCTATTTGTCCTTTGTTCTTGAAG
Source organism: Bettongia penicillata ogilbyi (assembly GCA_023548195.1). Lineage (NCBI taxonomy): Eukaryota > Metazoa > Chordata > Mammalia > Diprotodontia > Potoroidae > Bettongia > Bettongia penicillata. The sequence continues at coordinate 1,961,900 of JAJHZJ010000071.1, forward strand.
AAGACCATATTATCAGGAAGGTGATTCCATGGCATTCAAGTGAATTGGATTTAAGCAAGGGAGGGCTGTGCAAAGTCACAAGCCTCACTTTCTCCTCTGGAGCCATCTGGGCCCAGTGGCGGGATATAGATCAGGGTACCTGGAGATGGCCCAGGTTAAAGTGGGGGACCTTGGCCTTTTCAAGTGTCAGGTCTTTATCAGGTTTCAGTTTGACTGAGGCAATTCCAGTGCAATGATTGAGGCTTAATAAGAAATTGATCTGGAAGGGGAAGAACCTCAGGGTTTCGGCTAAAACAAAAACAATTGTTATTTGCATTCATTCTGAATGAATTGAGGCCCAAACAATGACCATATATAGGAGTTGTCCTGGAATCTGTTACTGGCCAATCAATGAGAGAGAGTCAGAGTGATTTGAGGTTAAGGTTGGTCTTTAATAAAGAAAACAAACCAAAAAAAGGTTCAGAGATTAAGTTTCTATTCCCTTTGGGCAGGTAAGTGTATAATAGTCTATGTGGACAGAGGGAAAAAGAGAAAGAAGGAGAAAGTATTGTATTATATATATATATGTATATATATATATATACATACATATACACATATATATGTACATATATGTAATATTTTCTTTATATATTATTCATATATATGCATATATAGTTATATATAGTTATATAATTTTAGTCAATAGTTATTTTTTCTTGATTTTGATTATTTTTATTCTTTTTTTTTTCCAGAATAGAATAATATTCCATTACAGTCATGTATCATAGTTTGTTTAGCTATTCCTTAATGAAAGGGGAGCTACTTTCTTTCTTATCTTTTGCTATCACAATTTGCTGCTATAAATTTTTTGGGGTATACTTAGTAGCTTTTCTCTTATCAACAACTTCAAAGTATGTGGAAGCATCATATGCATATATCATGCATAATTCCAAATGGAATTATTCATGTAATTCCACAGTTATCATATTAATTCACATTTCCACAGTGAATGCACTAGCATGACTATTTTCTTACAACTCTTATAGCATTGAAGTCTTTGCTATTTTGCAGTGTATGAGGTAAAATCTGAGTTGTTTTTGATTTACATTTCTCTTATTATTAGTGATTTGAAACATTCTTTCATGTGGTTATAAATTGTTTTTAATTATTCTCCTGTGAATTGGTTGCTCATATATTTTTGTCATTTATCTGTTGCAGAAAGACTTTGTAAACGTCTCTTTCTTATCATTTATAACTTCTTTTACCTCACTTATCTCTACATACTGTGAAATCCAGTATTGTTGGCCTACTCTCGGCACAAGACACTCTACTAGGCCTGGAATTCTCTAGTTCATGTCAATCTATTGACTTATTTGCTTTCCTTTAGTTCCTAGCTTTTATCCTATCTTCTGTAAGTACCCTTTTTCTGATTCTTCTTAATGCTAATTATTTCCCTCTAAAATTATCTCTACTTAATCCTGGAGGTATCTTGTTTCCTGTAGTTTTGTGTAACTTAACTCTTCCAGCATTCCCTTCCCCTTTTACATTTTGAATTCTTGGTAAGGTCATAGGGAGAAATGGAATTGGAAATAGCAAGAGCAATGGTCACTTGCTGCTGAAGACCTGTGCATTGCAAGACCTTCTCATCACCAACATTGTATTCCATTTACCTCAATGTAACAAAACTTGATGGATGCACCCTCACAGCAAACATTGACATCAAATAGGCTATATGACTGTAAGGAGAAGAGACAGAAAAGATGGGAGAGTGGCAAAGGCAATGTGTGGTGCAGAGTGCTGGACTGATCATAGACTTAAAGGCAAAATGACTACCAGAAGAATTAATGTCGACAAATTAGAGCTTGTCTCTGAGTGTGAACAGTTTGTTGCTAACTTGGAGGGAAAACTGAGTCAACACACAGTTGGTAAGAGTGTAGAAAAAAAGTAGTGGAAGACTTTCAGAGATTTGGTGGATAGCACTGCATTTGCTTATCTGGGTCAGAACACTCACAAACACCAAGTCTGGTTTGATGAAAATGATGGGGAAATTTAGAAGCTGCTAAATGAAAAATGAGAACTCCACGGGATTTACCAACAGGATAGTTCAACCACCTCTAAGAAGGCAGCATTTAATTCCATCAAAAGCAAAGTACAAGCAAAACTTACAGAGATGCAGGATTCCTGGCTCAGTAAGAAGGCAGATGAAATTCAGTTTTATGCTGATAGTAACAATCCAAAGCATTTTTATGATTCCCTGAAAGTTATTTATGGACCAAAAACTTATGGTGCATCACAACTACTCAGTGTTGATGGAGACACATTGATTAGTGATAAGGACATGATCCTAGAGAGGTGGGCTGAACACTTCCATAGTATTCTCAACAGACCACCATCAATCGATGCTGAGGCCACTGACTGTTAACCTCAGGTTGAAGTCAATCCCTCCTTAGCTGAACTTCCAACTGAAGAAGAGGTTTTGAGGGTGGTTAGGCTCCTTTCATGTGGCAAATCACCTGGTGCTGGTTCTACTGCAGTTCAGATTTACAAGTTATGGGGATCATTGCTCATATAAAAGCTGACTAAAATTTTCCAGGTTACATGACAAGAAGAAGTTATCCTTCAGGAGTTCAAGGATGACTCCATTTTCTATCTCTGTAAGGGTAAAGGGAATAGATTATACTGTGGTAATCACAGGGGAGTCTCTCAATCACTACTGACAGTTTTATTGTTAGAGTCCTCCTTCAAGTGAAGGCTGATTCTTCACCTGGAAGATAGTCATATACCTGAAAGTCAGTGTGGTTTCAGAAAGGGCCAAGGAACAGTTGATAAGCTGTTTGCTTCCTGACAACTCCAGAATAAATGCCAGGAGCAGAACAGGTCTGTGCCCAATGTTTGTAGATCTGAACAAGGACTTTGACATTCTTAGTCATGAGGGCTTATGAAAAATTATGTAAAAATTTGATTTCCCAGAGAAGTTCATCAATGTTGTACATCAATTTCATGATGTCACATTTGCCTGGATTCTGGAAAATCAACAATACTCTCGTACCTTCCCAGTTGCCAATGGGGTGAAACAGGGTTGTGTGCTTGCTCCCATGCTTTTTAGCATGATGTCTTTAACCATGTTGACAAATGCTTTCAATGAGGAAGAACATGGCATCAAGGTCAACTACCATACTGATGGTAAAGTTCTTTAGTTTGAAAAGGCTACAAGTCAAGACCAAAATGGAGGGAGTGGTGGTGCACAATTTTCTGTTTTCTACCTCTGAAGCTGAGATGCAGCAAAGTATGGATCAAAGTATGGATCATATAACCTATGCTTATTTTAATTAACACCATGAAAACACAGGTTTTTCTTCAGCCACTATCACACCATCCATACCTGGAACCATCAGCTGCAACAAATGGAGAAGTTTTGAATGCTGTGGATAAATTCAATTACTTTGGTAATGTACTTTCCAGGAACGTACACATTGGCAATGAGGATGATGCATGCATTGCCAGAGCTAACTCAGTGTTTGGGAGGCTCCAAAGAAAAGTTTAGGAGAGAAGAGGTATTAGACTGACTATCAAACTGAAGGTCCACAGAGTCATTGTGCTGACCTCATTCTTATATGCTTGTGATACATGGACAGTTTACCAGCACCATGCCAGGAAACTGAATCGCTTCCATTTGAACTGTCTTAGGAAGATTCTGCGCATCACATGGCAGGATAAGATACCAGACACTGAAGTCTTTGCTCAAGTTGAACTGCCAAGTATTCAAACTACCCTTCAGAGTGCAATTCAGATGGGCTGGCCATGTTGTCTGAATGCAAAATGTATGGTTGCCAAAAAGAGTATTTATGGAGAACTCATGTGGAGCAGGCGATAACATGGTATCCAGAAGAAGCAATACAAGGATACTCTCAAGAACTTTGGATTTCTTTGTGCAACATGGGGGACACTGGCACAGACTGCTCAACATGGCATGTCCACATCAGAAATGGTGCTGTGCTCTTTTAGCAAAGCAAAACTGAGACAGCACAATGTAAACACAGAATGTGCAAATTTGGGATATCTACCCCAAATATTTACATGGACTATCTCTGCCCAGCCAGTGGTAGAGCATTCTGTGCTTATATTGGTCTGATCAGCCACAGTTAGACACACTGAAATTTCACTTTATCATGGTGATGTCATTTTGGTCCTCTTCGAAGATGGACAATAACTACAGCAAAATAGTATTCCATTACAGTCATATACCACAACTTGTTTAACCATTTCCCAATTGATGGGCAGCCCCTTGATTTCCAGTTTTTGACCACCACAAAGAGAGTTGCTCTAAATATTTTTGCGCATGTGGGACCCTTTCTCATTTCTGTGATCTCTTTGGGATACAGTCCAAGAAGTAATGTTGCTGGGTCAAAAGGTATGCACATTTTTGTAGCTCTTTGAGCATATTTCCAAATTGCTCTCCAGAATGGTTGAATCAGCTCACAGAAACACCAGTAATGAATTAGTGTTCCAACTCTCCCACATCTTCTCCAACATTTGTCATCTTCCTGTCTTGTCATGGTAGCCAATCTGATAGCTGTGATGTGGTACCTCAGAGTTGTTTTAGATTTGAATCTCTCTGATCAATAGTGATTTACAACATTTTTCCGTATGACTATAGATAGCTTTAATTTCTTCCTTTGAAAACAACCTGTTCATATGCTTTGACCATGTATCAACTGGGGAATGACTTGTATTCTTGTACATTTGACTCAGTTCTCTATATTGTTTAGAAATGAGGTCTTTATCACAAACACTAGTTGCAAAAATTATTTCCCAGTTTTCTGCTTCCCTCCTTACTCTTGTTGCTTTGGGTTTGTTCGTGCAAAAAGTTTTCAATTTAGTGTAATCAAAATTATCCATTTTGTACCTCATAATGTTCTCTGTCTTTTGTCTGGTCAAAAATTTTCCATTCTCCATAAATTTGACAAATGCACTATTCCTTTCTCCTCTAATTTGTTTATATTATCAATCTTTATACAAAGATCATGTATCCATTTGGACTTTATTCCTTTGTATGGTGTCAGGCATTAGTTATGTCTAGTTTCCACCACACTGTTATCCAGTTTTCCCAGCAATTTTTGTTGAACAGTGAGTTCTCATCCCAGAAGCTGGGGTTCTTGGGTTTCTCAAACAGTAGATTGCTATATTCATTGCCTACTGTGTCTTGAGTACCTAACATTTTCCACTGCTTTACCCCTCTGTTTCTTAGCCAGTACCAAGTGATTTTGATGACTACTGCTTTATAATACCATTTGAGATTATCCCTGTCCTTTAAAAAGAAATTCACTTAAGGAATTAATGGAAATTTGTCTTCCCTCCCTTTCAAGTTCTTTTCTCAGGTTTTAATTTTTTTTTATTCATTTGTTTTCTAGAAGTGATTTCCTTAAATTTGTATTCTTTCATCGAGGATTTTTAATACTTATTTATTCCTTCTTTTATCTGTGCTTTACTCTCACAATTAGAAATTTTAAAGTATTTTTTCTTTTCTGTCTTCTAAGCTATTTTTATGTAATTCCCTTATACAGCTTAATCTCTCCTTTTACCCTTTTTATTGTCAGTATTTTGCCTCCCTTGTAGGAACATCAGTTCCTCCAGAAGTTAGAGGGAATAGAAATATTGTTTGTGGTAGAAGTTTCCTTTTTCCCTCATATATTGCCTAGTTCTTTCTCTGAATGTCATCCTCCTTTTTGATTATTATATTTCCTATTTCTCATGAAGTCTGTTTTTTGGGTCCATACTTTCCTACCCTCATGGATGCTAGTTTTCTCTAGGATTTCTAATCTTCCTTCTGTTTAGCCAAGATGTTGTGCATAAAGACAAAAAAACTCTTTTGGTTGTCTACACCAGATCCCTGTATATTATGCCCATTGAAAAGGAACTAAGTGCTATTACAGGATATTTTTCTTCTTGGTTGAAGTCTTTCCAAAGAAGTGAAAGAGGAAATAACTAATTGGGGATACAAATATATTGAAAATGAAGGACAATCAGGAAGCAAAGCAACATATGAAAGTGTTAAAAGAATACAAGCTCTCTATACCACCAAAATATGTTGATTTTAAGTTAGAATGCCTAGATATAAGTAAGATATCGTAGGTCTCCAAGAATAACATGCAAATTATTTTTAAAGGCTACACACTATAACGTAAGACATAATGCCAGAAAACTGACCAGTAATTCTAAACATAGAGAACAAAATGCTAATTTAAAGAATCTATAACAATTGTGTTTAATGGTGTGTCTCTTTATATTTGTCATGTGTTAATATGAGACTTACTGTGATTTATGGCAAAATGTTACTTTAAGCCCAATTTTCAACGGACTGCTTTTCAATTCTACCAGAAGTTCTTATAGAACAAAAACTCCTTAGCGCAGTAATCAATTTTCCCAAATTCATCATAACATAAGAATATTCAGTACTAATAAGAAACCACAAAAAACAGTCAATCTGAGAAGCAAAACATCTGGACATGAAATCTAAAAATTACACATTTCAGTATATTTTTCAAAGAAAACCTCTTTTATAAATGAATTGATATTACTCCTTTTTTTCTATTGTTTAAATATTTCTCGTTGCCATATCACTCATTCTTCCATAACCCAGCTTCTTCCTCAGAGGTTGTAGTAGTTATTTCCCTTTCATTATCATTTACATGATGAAGGTACATCAAACATTCCCCTGTATCTTCTCCCATCTCTCCTTTCATATGTAATCACATCATCATTACTAACTTTTATGTGGTACTTATCATGTGTCAGATACTGTGCTAAGGATCTTACAATTATTCCATTTGATACTAACAACTCTAAGAGATAGGTGGTATTATTATGTCATTTTTACAGATGAAGAAACTGAGGCAAATAGCTTAAGTGATCCATAGCCAGTAAGAGTCTCAGGTGAGATTTGCACTCAGGTCTTCCTGATTACAGGTGGGCATTCTATCCATCGCACTACCCAGCCCCCTATCATGATACAGTTTAACCAAAAAAAAAAAAAAGATTAATGTGTAGATGGAGTGTTATGAGCTTCCACTTATAGTCTTTAAGACCTATTTTTCCACCCTCACTTCTATTAAACTCTATTTTCTTATTTATCTCTTCATTTGCTTTTAGAAAGATTTTTCTTAATGGCCCTTCTTTGTTATTTTGTTGTTGTCATCCTCATTACTGTTGTTATTGCTGTTTAAATTTCGTGTTGTTTGTTTTATCTTTAATTATCTTCTCTATTCCATATTTGGTTAAAAAAATTCTCCCTTGCTATTAGTATGAAAAGTAACTGATTCTATTCTCTTCCAATTGAGTTAAATGGTGTGCCTCTTCATATTAAAGTCATGTGTTAATATGAGACTTACTGTGATTTATGTCAAAAATATTATTTTTACTCCAATTTCCAACAGACTGCTTTGTAGTTCTACCAGAAGTTCTTATAAAACAGAAACTCCTTAGCTCAATAATCAGTTTTGACATATTTATCAAACACTGTTACTTTTTTTTGCTTCTGTTTCCTGTTTTGTGAGGAAAACAATATGTTTAAGAACTTTATGTCAATGTAGCAATGTCCAGGAGCAAGTATTGAAACATATTCAAGATCACCTTGAGACATCATACCTATCTATACTAATGAGGTTTGAGGATCAATGTACTGTAAAAAAAGCTGTCATATCTTTGAGAGAGACAGTAAAGAAGCTGAGGTTACAGAAGCCACAGGCAGCTGAGACACTAAAATTATGGAAAGTCTACTTCAGTGGTATTTTTCAGACTTATCTTCAAGTGAAGGAGAATAAGTGACAAAGGGAGAGGAAATTTTGTAATATGCTCTTTAATTTTTTTAGTATATCTAAATCTATTATGTTTCAGGATTTTGTATCTCAGCTTCCTATTAGATAACATTTTTCATGATAGTGCTTTGCCCAGTGTCTTATGGGGGTGGGGGTGGGGAAGTATGATGTTCAAATTAAAATAATGAAATGCTCCTGGAAAATGAGTCAGACTATAGTTTAGATTGCAATTTCTTCCATCCTCATTACAGAACTGAAAGGACTAAGATTTCATCAAGAAAAATGCATAACTGATATAACAGAATCACAAATTACTTGAGCTTTAAAAAGGTCTTGAAAGTCCATCTGACTAGAGCAAACAGGCTTTTCATGCAAAGGAATTTCAATTATTCAAGAAAATTTGCAAGTATTTTAAATTTGATTTATGGAATAAAATTTTATTTTTGCAGATAGTATTTGCTTAATATATTGACTTACGAAACTGGAATATTTAAATGAAATAACATTTTCATATGTCTATGAACAGAATAAGCATTTACTAAGAGATAATGCTAGTCACATTCTAGGGTAAAGGGATTTGAAGATATCTTAAGATAAAATATTTTTAATCCTTAATGGGATATAAATTAAAATACTCAACACATGGCTACATGTGAATGCATTGATCTATTTCATACAGTACCTCGAGTAAGTAATTTCTTTTTGTTATGAAATGCTCTTCAAGTTCTAATCCATTGAAAAATGACTCTGGCAAATGTTAACAGAAAACTTACTACAGTATCTGACCAATTACTTGAGCTATTGCATAATTCTTTAATATTTTAATCTAAGCATATTCAGAAATGGATGTAAAAATAAAATATAATTGTAAAAATTGTGAATGAATAGAATAGAAAGGTAATGATATAGAATGAGGATTTTGGCACAAAAATGAAGGTTCTTTGAGAAAATATTAAAAACATATGTAAAATCTTACTCTTAATAAGGAGATTATAAGCATTAAAGAAGACCTATGGAATTTCAGTGCAACACTTATTCTACCAAACCCCAATTTCATAGACAGGTTTGGTCTCCAGAAGATAGCTATTATATCTCCCCTCAGGTTAGTGGAATTATCCCTGAAAATTCAAGGGTAGATTTTCTAGTTTAGTAGTTCACAGATCCTCATTAGTGCATTTTCCCCCACTAGTTACCATTTTATATGACTTCTATACCCAGATTTATTTAGCTTTTATTTGGAAAAGGGATATTATAATGCGATATAGTAAGACTAGTGGGAGTCATGATAGATCATTGTATTGTTGGAAATTCATGTCTTTCAACATTATTTGTTTTAATTGTAGTTATAATGATATAATTTGTTCTGATTCTGCTCTCTTCACTCTCCATCAGTTTATACAAGTGTTCCCAGGTTTCTCTTAACACCTATCTTCTCTATTTGTTACAACACTATAATATTCCATTAAGCTCATATAGTATAAATTCTTCAGTCATTCCAAATGGCTAAGCACCCTTGGAGTTTCCGTTTTTTACCAGTACAAAAAGAATCATTACATATTTTGGACATATAAGGCATTTTCCTATTTCTCTGATTTCTTTGGTGTATAGGCTGAGAGTAGTATCATTTGATAAAAGAGCATGCATAGTAAATGTTGAGGATAATTTCGGTCTAGAATGGCAGTTCCAATTCAAAGCTTCACCAAGAATACATCAATATGGATGTTTTCCCACAGCACATTCAAAATTTGCCCATTTGTGTACTCTGACAATCTGATAGATGCAGTGTGGAAGCTCAGGATTGTTTTAATTTATATGTGTTTATTTTGTAATGATTTGGAACAATTTCCACATGATTGTTGACAACCTGTATTTCTTCCCTTGGAAACTATTTATTCATATTATTTGACTATTTTTTAAGGAATGGCTCTTATTCATATAAATTTAATTAGTTCCTTATGAACTTTGGAAACATAATTTTTATCGAGAAACTAGCTACAGAGACATTTTCTCCAATAAATTATTTTCATTCTACTGTTAGTTTCATTGGATGTGATTGTATAAAATCTCTAATCAATACTGCCATTTTTGTCTTCTGTAATTCTCTTTGTTTCTTGTTTGGTGATAATCTCTTTCCTTATGAATCTAGAAGGTAATTTCTTTTTTATTCCTCTAACTTACTTATACCTTTCATTTTCTTTTTGACTTATTGCTATTGCTACAATTTCCAGCCGTATATCTGGTAAAAACATGGACATCCTCAATTCAGCCCTGATTTTCCTAGAAAGGACACTGCTATACACCTATTATATGTAAGACTGAATTTTGGTGTTAAATACATTCTATATATCACATTTTAAAATGTCTATCTATATATACTTTAGTTGTTTTTTAAATAGAAGTAGGTGTTGCATGTTGTGAAAAATTTCTTCATCTGTTGATATGATTATATGATTTTGTTGTTTCTCTTGTGCTAAGCTGTTGATTCTTTATAAATCTCTCAACAGTCCTAATTTCTTTTCTATGACTTTCCTCCAATCATCTTGTTTTGTTTATATTATTTTTAAGAACTTTAGATAAATTCTCCATCATTTTGTATAGAAATTCTAATTAATCATGGGGTCAAACTGATCATCTTTGAAGTTTTCCTTATAGCCATTATAGAATTATTTTTATAATCCATATCATGATAAAACTTTTTTATTCCTTTTGTTCATTCATTCATTCATGATTTCAGTCTTAATTCAAATCTATGTTAAGGCTAGGCACTTTCTGGAGGGACTGTTATGGCCTTGTATTGTCCTGGAATGTCTCATCTGTTGTTATGCTGTTGAGGTCAGAGCTGGGGCAGAGCCCTATTTTATTTCTGGGATCTGGTTCTAAAATCCCTTTGAATTCTCTATCCCTTTTCTTGAGTAAAGTGACTTACCTGGGTCTCATGACTTAAGAGTTCAATCTTAGATCAATTTTTTCATTTCACAGATACCATAAAGCCCCTTTATGTCTTTATCAGGAGGCTGAGTCTCATTTCATGTCCCAAGGATCAGGAATAAATTCACAATGCTGAGTTTCTGTTCAGACTCAGGTAGTTGAGTCAGTGGCACACTCTGCAGTAAAACAGCTGGGACCCCAAGCTGAGTCAAGTAATGGCAGAGGGAACTGGGTTGTATTGTTTCCACCAGTTCCATCACCTTAGCTGGTCTTTCTTGTACTTTTTAATCTAATCAAATGACCTTAATTTATTGGTTGTTTGATGCTGTATGGATGTTTTCAATTGGTTAATGTAGGTAATTTAAGTGGTCTGGGGATTCAGTGGAGAAGGTTAGGTGCCTTTTTCATATTCATTTCATACTTCCAATTAATTGATTTAATGGAGAAGTATGGATTATTCTTCCAATCCCACATAAAGTAATTCATTGTTTAGAAATGTTAGCATGTTCTTAAGTGACTATTATCACTTAATAACAGTTTAATAAGTGTTTAATGACAGGTAGAAAATTTTCAATAATGGTAATGTTGGTATAGAATGTTATTGATTTTAAGGATTCATTTTAAGAAATAATTGGAGAAAAAAATAATAGACCTACTTTTGGTCATATTAAACATTGTCTCATTTCTCATGTCTCACAAAAAAGACAAAGCTGTGAAATACTTTCCTCTTCAATAAGAAATTTTTTTCTGAAAACAAGAATGTCTAAATAGAAACATAATATACATTTCCCATGTCATTTGTCTGAAGTTCCCATTAGCCAAAATGATATTATAAATCTATAATTCAATTATTCTGTTATCATTTGTAAGCAACTTGTGTTACATTAATGATAAGGAATGAAGTCCAACCTGGATGCAATTATTTGAAATAAAACTAATGTCATTAACTTTAAGAGTTTAGTTATGAGAAATATCCTTTCACATAAGGATTCAGTTAAACAAAATTGCTTTCATAATATAACTTTTAGTTAATCTATTTTTTCTCATGATTTAATTTATGAGGAATATATTGTCATATTATACTAGCTAATAGTTTTCTATTGCAATTCTCCCACTTAAATGAGCAGAAAGTAAAATGGCTTGTTCCAAATGTAAAACTGTGACAGTTCACTGAGGGACATTTAAAATTTCTATAGATTCTTAACTACTTCTTTAAGACTATAGCACTTAGCCCCTGTGTTGAAAAGCTTCTACCTTAAAGACACCAGTAATCAAATAGAGTTAAATGGGAAAGAAACTGTTTAATGGTTTCTTAACTTCGTATATGAGGGTATCTCAATGAGAATAACATCAATAGGATGATGAAAAGTTCGTAGATTTAGAGCTAGAAGGCACCTTAAAGTTCATCTAGTCCAACTGCGACATAGATAAGGAAGCTGAAGCCCAGAATCTCTAAACAACAGGGTCATCCAGTTTGCAAATGGTTGGTCTGGGATTTGAACCTAAATCTTCCTGACTTCAAATCCAGGGTTCTGTTTACTGCATTATGATATTGTCAACCAAATCATTTATATTATATGGAAGTACTATATGTAATATTGAATCTTAAAAATGAATTAAGACATTTAAGAAGATTTGTATATATGATTGTCATATCTACATACATACACACACTAAATATGTATATGTATGTGTGCACAATAATTAATGAATAATAGTTAACATTTGCATTACACTTACTATGCCAGATACTATGCAAAGGGCTTTACAATTACTATCTCATTTGATCCTCACTGAAATCCTGGGAGATAGGTTCTATTAATATTCCAATTTACAGATAAACTGGGGCAAACATAGGTAGTGAATTTGAGGTCAAATTTGAACTCTAGTCTACTTAACTTTAGGTTTGGCATACCACCCAATGTGCCATCTCACTGCATATAAATAAAAAATAACCACATTTTATACACACATAGGTATAAGTATATATACGTATTATGTATAAAAATATGTATATACATATGTGTATCTGCAAAGACACATATATACATATTTTCAATACATATATACACACAGATATATACATATGTACTCTATACAGAGACATAGATATGTATATACACATACATCACATATTTATATGTGTGGGAAAGAGAGAATTGAAGTTCTACTGTGCATCACAATGTATAAAACATATTTGACTCATAAGATAATTCATTCTGTAGTAGAATCAGGTGCTTTGTAGTAAATTTTAAATTTAATTAAATATTATATTGTGTCTTAATAAGGTGTCAAATGTTAAGCCTAAATCTTCCAATACCTTTGGAAATATATATATTTTTTTATTTTACATTCTAAACAATACACTGGAAGGTTAAAAACAGAATCCTCCTTCAAAAGGTGTTTGTTATACCTCCTGGAGGAAGTTAAGAAACTGTTAAAATAAGATTTAGTATGTTGTAATACAATGGCTCTAAACTTCGGCTTCAAAGACTTAAGTTTTATTTAAATGTTATTATTTGTAAGTGCTCTGCCTGGGATAAGATTGACATTTTCACTATATTGTCAATATTGCCTATATTGTCAATAAAATGCTTACACTTGGGAGATGGTTGATTTCCCATCTTTTTTAAAGTTTGGAATTCATGAATGAAAAGTTTTCATTAAGTATTGCCAGACATTGTACAAGTGCCAAGGAGACAAATGATAATATATGATAACGTCCCTACTCACAGTGAGATGTTATTGTAATAAGGAAGACACATGTATAGGAGTCAGATACAGGAATGGTCTTTTTGTTTTGGAAGACATAAGGATGAACAAACACATGGGGGACTGAATTGACATGTCCTTCCCAAAAGTAATGGAAATAGAAATGTGACTATAATCTCAAAAAAGAGGTTGAAAACAGGCAAAGGAGAAGAAAAAGGAGGGGACTAAGAACATAGAGATACACTGTGTGATTATAATTTTTCATTTTCTGTTTCACGTATATGGTAAGAAAACATGGAGAAATTAGTCTTTGTTGGAGAATGAACCATCATTTCAAAAGTGAATACTTGTCAAACAGGTAAGTGATAGGTTATAATGGAGAGAAGATTGTACTAGGAGTTGGGAGACCTCCATCCTTTTCCTCCTTATGCCATTAACAAGCTTCAGTATGTCACTTGACCTTAATGGACCTTGATTCAATCATTTTTTATAAGGGTGTTCTTTGAAAGCTCTTTTTCCTGCAGATCTTTAAAATTTAATGATTTTAAGATTGATGAAAAGAAGATGAAATAAAATAAATTACTTTAAAGGTTTTGACTCAAAAGACATCTCAAGGGACAGAGTAGTTACATTCAAGTAGTTTAAAGGAATGTCATATGGAAGCAGGATTAAACTTTTTCTTTTTGACTCCCAAGGACAAAACCATGAGTATTAACAAAAAAATTTGTAAAGAGAGAAATTTACTTTATGTCATGAAAAATTTGATAACTATTACACTTATACAAAATTCTAACTAGATCTCACTTGTAGTAATGTGTATTCAAGCAGAAATCTGGGGACCACTTACTGTTTATATTGTGATGGGGATTGATTTTTGAAATTGAGTTACTCTGCATTGTTAAGACCTTCAAATTCTAAATGCTATGATTAAGAAGGAGTTAAAAAGAAGCATTCTATTTAATCTCTGGGGGAAAAGTAAAAATATTTTAATCAGTGATTATTGAAAGTTAATGGCAATAAATTCAGTATCAAATTAAACCTGTGTGCTTACTTCTTTGAAAATATTCTATGGAGGAGGAAGAGCCAAAATGGCCGAGTAGAAAGACTCATGTATGCTAGCTCCGAATCCACAGCCCATAAATTTCCTGTAAAAAGAACTCCCCACAAATTCTGGATCACTGCAAGCTGTACAGAAACACAGTGGAAGAGATTTCCATTCAGGAGAGCCCTGGAAAGCCATCCCCTGGGGTCTGTGGCGTCTCAGAAAATGGAGCCCACTCCTGCGCTGCCCTGGCCATGCAGCCCCAGAGGAGCAGATCTGAGCGGGCTTCAGGGATGGAATCTCCGGTGTCCGTGAAGGTGCCTCCACCCACAGGCGCTACAGGTCAGTGAGAAAGACTTCTAGGCCGGCAGAGAGGGGAGGGAGGTATCTCTGTGGCTCGGGCCCCCCTGGGAGGCAGCAGCAGAGGGAGCAGCAGCCCAGGATTCTTGGGGCAGAGAGGAGCTCCATTACGAAAGGTCTCTGCATAAACCCCCTGAGGAAACTGAGCCTGGGAGGGGGCTCTGCCCCACCTGCACCATTACTGAAGGTATCTGCATAAAGCCCCTGAGGGAACTGAGCCTCGGAGGCGGCCCTGCCCCGACCTGAGCACCAGAACTTAAGCTCAGATTGAATAGCAGCCCCGCCTGCAGCGGAAAACCCTGAGGCTGGGAAGCAGCATTTGAATCTCAGACCCCAAGCACTAGCTGGGCAGATCTAAGTGGGGGTGGAGAGGAATCTCAGAAGTCAAGTAATTGGCTGAGAAAATGCCCAGAAAAAGGAAGCAAAATAAAACCATAAAGAACTACTTTCTTGGGGAAGAGATGTTCCTTCCTCCTTTCATTTCTGATAAAGAAGTACAATGCTTGCCATCAGGGAAGGACGTGGAGGTCGGGGCCCATCTATCCCAGACATCCGAGGTGGATGTGCAGTGGGCTCAGGCCATGGAAGAGCTCAAAAAGGATTTTGAAAATCAAGTTAGACAGGTGGAGGAAAAACTGGGAAGAGAAATGAGAGAGATGCATGAAAAGCATGAAAAATGGGTCAACACCTTGCTAAAGGAGACCCAAAAAGTGCTGAAGAAAATAACACCTTGAAAAATAGGCTCACTCAATTGGCAAAAGAGGTTCAAAAGCCAATGAGGAGAAGAATGCTTTCAAAAGCAGAATGAGCCAAATGGAAAAAGAGGTTCAAAAACTCACTGAAGATAATAGTTCTCTCAAGATTAGAATGGAACAGATGTAGCCTAACGACCTTATGAGAAACCAAGAAATCACCAAACAAATCTAAAAGAATGAAAAAAATGGTATATAATGTGAAATATCTCATGGGAAAAACAACTGACCTGGAAAATAGATCCAGGAGAAACAATTTAAAAGTTATGGCACTACCTGAAAGCCATGATCACAAAAAGAGCCTAGGCATCATCTTTCATGAAATTATCAAGGAAAACTCCCCTGATGTTCTAGAACCAGAGGGCAAAATAAGTATTGAAGGAATCCTTCGATCACCACCTGAAAGAAATCCAAAAAGAGAAACTCCTAGGAACATTGTGGTCAAATTCCAGAATACCCAGGTCAAGGAGAAAATATTGCAAACAGCTAGAAAGGAACAATTCCAGTATTGTGGAAATACAATCAGGATAACACAATATCTAGCAGCTTCTACATTAAGGGATCGAAGGGCGTGGAATAGGATATTCCAGATGTCAAAGGAACTAGGACTAAAACCAAGAATCACCTACCCAGCAAAACTGAGTATAATACTTCAGGGGGGAAAATGGTGTTTCAATGAAATAGAGGACTTTCAAGCATTCTTGATGAAAAGACCAGAGCTGAAAAGAAAATTTGACTTTCAAACACAAGAATGAGAAGAAGCATGAAAAAGTAAACAGCAAAGGGAAGTCATAAGGGACTTACTAAAGTTGAATTGTTTACATTCCTACATGGAAAGACAATACTTGTAACTCTTGGAACTTTTCAGTATCTGGGTAGTTCGCAGGATTACACACACATACACACACACATACACACACAAGCACACACATAGGCATGCACACACAGAGACAGAGAGCACAGAGTGAATTGAATAGGATGGGATCATATCTTAAAAAAAATGAAGATAAGTGGTGAGAAAGAAATGTATTGGGAGGGGAGAGGGAGAAATGGAATAGGGCAAATTATCTCTCATGGAAGAGGCAGGCAGGAGACTTTTTAGTGGAGGGAAAAAGAGGGGAGCTGAGAGAAAAACATGAAGTTTACTCTCATCACATTCGACTAAAGGAAGGAATAAAATACACACTCATTTTGGTATGAAAACCTATCTTACAATACAGGAAAGTGGGGAAGAAGGGGATAAGCAGTTTGGGGAGATGATGGAAGGGAGGGCAATGGGAGGAGGGAGCAATTTGAAATCAACACTCTTGGGGAGGAAAATGATCAAAAGGGAGAATAGAAGCAATGGGGGGCAAGATAGGATGGAGGGAAATATAGTTACTCTTACATAACACGATTATTAATGGAAGTCATTTGCACAACTACACAGATATGGCCTATATTGAATTGCCTTCCCAAAGGGAATGGGTGGGGAAGGAGGGATGGGGAGAAGTTGGAACTCAAAGTTTTAGGAACAAATTTCAGTATTGTTCTTGCTACTAGGAAATAAGAAATACAGGTAACGGGGAATAGAAAGTTATCTGACCCTAGAGGACAAAAGAGAAGATGGGGTAATGGAAGGGAGGGATGATAGAAGCGAGGAAAGATTGGTGATAGGGGAAATTAGAATGCTTGGAGTATTGGGGTGAGGTGAGGGGACAAATGGGGAGAAAATTTGGAACCCAAAATTTTGTGAAAATGTGTATAAACAGCTAAATAAATAAATTTATTATTAAAACAAAGACTATCTCACATCATTCTCAATTCTTTTTTCTAATTTTTCTTCTATGTCTTTTATTTGATTTTAAAATCTCCTTTAAGCTCTTCTAGTTTTTATTGACCTGATATCAATTCATATTTCTCTTTAAGGCTTTGCATGTAGACATTTTGACATTGTTTCTCCCTTCTGAGTTTGTATTTTGATCTTCCCTCTCTCCATAGTATATTTCTATAGTCAGAATTTTTTTGTTTTTGTTTTTTTTGCTCATTTTCCAGCTTATTTAATGACTTTCAAAGTTAAACTCTTCTCCTGGGATATGGAGGATACTGTCCTACTCTTCTTGCACTGAGGGTCAGGGGTCTGGCCATTGTACTACTGTGCTGGAGTCTCTGAGTCTGGATACTTGCCTGCTGTGTGCAGCTGTGTTGGGGCTACAGAGCCTTGGTTGCTGTTGCTGTACTGGAGTTAAGGACCTGCTACTGCCTTACCCAGACACCGCTTACACTGGGGTATGATCACCTTTTACCTCAGTGAGATAGATCTTTTTCTATAGTCCTTCTAAATTGCCTTGGGCTAGAAAATTGCTTCACTTCATTCTTTTATGGATCCTTCTACCAGTCCAGAATTCATTTTGAGTCATTTTTAAAAGTTGCTTTGAGGGGATTTGGAGAGAGCTCAGGCAAGTTCCTGCCTTTTTTCTGCCATCTTGGCTCTACCTCAATCACCTCATCCCTTTCTGTAAGATGAAAATAAAAACAAAAACCCAACAACAACATATGTATGTATGCATTTTGCCATACATATGTATGTATATATACGTGTGTGTATATAAACATATACACATGTATATGTGTGTGTAGATATATGCTGAAATTATAGCTATTCCTGCTAAAACTTTAAAGCATACTTGATTTGAAAAGATCAGACTCCTAGTAGAGAGAGTTCAACTGAAAAAAAAAGAGATCTTAGTTGTAAGCCCATCTCTGCTTCTGGTATCGGTATCTGTGTCTCTTTGGGTATCAGTTTCTTTTTCTGCTACATTTGGGGATTAGACTGCTTTATATCTAAGGTCCTTTCCAACTGTCACATTTGGATTTTATCTCATGTTATGATTTGTTAGTTAATTACTTATTTTTATAAAATGGGCTTCTATAAAAGGGATCCATTTTCAAATTTCTTATTTATACATTTATAGTTTTCTCCACAAGTTTCTTTTGTATGGTATTTACCCGTGACTACTAGTAATAAGTAACTTCTTTTGGGCATTGACATTTCTGGCAATTAATGTCACAGAGGAATGTCACAAAATTCAAGACAGAGGGTTTGTCTGTGATGTCCTCCCACACTTCTTTCACTGCAACCTTTTCACGCTTCCTGGCAGTGATTTTGTATGGCTGTTCAGTTATTTACTATGAGGCTCTAACATTAATTTCTCAGGCTTCAAAATTACCCACCCCCTTTCTTTCCCTGTTTCCTCTGTGCTTTCATTTTTAGGTATGTTAGGGGGAAAAAGGAAAAAAGATTATTAAATTCACATTTTTCCACTTTGCTTTTATTTTCTCCCTTTCTCTCACATCCCACATCTCTTGTCTTTCTTTTGTATATCTTCTCTTCATTTTATCTCTTCTTTTTCTAAACTCTCTCAACTGTTTTCTGGTAAACAAACATAAGAGTAGTGAGATTAAATAACCACATAATAATTAGACATTAATGATTAAGACATGGGATATTTTCAGGGGGATTAATAACTAAGATGAATTGACAGCCCTTGGCTATTTTTCAGGGTCAGTAATCCCAAAGACATTTTTTGTAGCAAGGATGTGGCTGATTATAGTTAAGTTAAACTGAAAATAATGTCATGTAGCATCTTGAGTTTGCTCTTCCAAATGGTGGATATAGGGTGACTTAGGGAATGACATGCCCAAAGAGGAGAGTCAATATTAACAATATAATGAAATAAGATGCCTACTTTCCTTGGAATCAGCTAAAACAAACAACAAAACACCCCCCAAAAAATAACCACAATACAAAACAAAATTAAATAAAGAAGGTTAACTTGTAGTACAGCGAGTCATAAATATGACTTGTTTTTATCCTAGTGGCAAAAAAAGAAGCTGGGAAACCTTTTCAGGTAAAGAAGACAACCTTTATTGAAGAAACAAAGGTGGTGGTCTGTAGTCTGAGAACACGAGTCACAGAATTCACATTTATAGTTCTCATACATGTGGCTCAATTTTGTCCTGCACATCTGTCCTGCATATTCCTTTATATCATCATTTTAATATAAAGATATAGATGTAATTATTATGGTCACATATTTAGGTTACACATTTTATAATGTTAATGTCATAATCTTAAGGCTAACTGACACTGGTTTTCACTTAGGACTATAGCATAGTTTCAGTTACATGGATTTTGAGCTGAAACTCTATTATTACTATGAATCACTCAGTTACTTCTTATCCTATTAAAGTGATAGTAGCTGATAAATGATTAGGAAAGGAATGCAAAGCAAGCCACTCAAGCCATTGACTATTTATTTTTCCCATTTTACAGTCAAATTTCCATTGTAAGCGATTGTCTATTTTTCTCTCCTCATAGTGATTTTTAAAGGTAGTTTTCCATCCCTCTTTTAGAACTGTTGGCATAATGACCATAACTCATTTTTAGTGCTTTAATATATTTGTATACTGGTCTATTCTACTGTTGCTACATATTTAGGTTGCTATTTCCCACAGAAAATATTTTGTATTCTATGAATACAAAAACTTGATTTTATTGAAGATTCAGGGGAAGGCCAAGACTTTAGAAATGGATTAAATAGTGAACCCTGCTGTTGTATGTAAAATGTTATTAGATTTATTATTTATTTTGCTATTTGTAGTGGGTGAAATTTTGTTTTTGACCAACTGATTCCTCCTCTCCCAGCCTAACTGATGGAAATATATAAGGAAAGGCAGTAGACAGAGAAAGAAATTTTTAGTCCTAACATATCTTTACAAAATATGTAAAAGGGAGAAGGGGATTTCTCCCTTCTCATCACCGTCAGTCATGGGTTCATTCAGGAAGGCTGCCATCTGGGAGCAGAAAGAAAAAAGGAGCAGAACAAGAAGATACTTTAAGCGGTATAGCATCTAGAAGCAAAGAAAAGAGCTAACTATTGATTGAAGAGAGACTTAACCCTGACCATTGAGTTGAGCTGAAATGGGGAGGAAGCCCAGGGAGCCCAAACAAATGACAAAATGAAAGGAATGCAGTACCCCAGAGAAAGATATAGGGAATAATGTAAGTACATTGCTAGAAAAGAATGCTTATCAGGGCACTGGAAACAAAACTGCCTAAGTCACATATTATCTACATGTCTGTATCACAACCAGTATACTAAAAATTTGTGCTCACTCTTTGTTGATATTGTGTATATTTATCATTGGATATATTCCAGATTTATGGGTGGAAGAATATGTTGCTGCTGCTCTCACTATGAATCTTAGAAAGTGCCTTTGCTTTGAATTAATCCTGTCTATTGACTGAGTAAAAGTAGGCATTCTAGTGGGGACTCATGAGCTATACTTGTAGGAATGTGAACCCACAGATTATTCTCCATAGGATCTCAAACAATAAACCTGTGGATGATAATTTTAGGAAATATTCCAGAAAGAATACTGCAGCTATGTACTATTAAATATTGCAATTTAATATTTATTTCCCTTTACATTTAATTTTTTCCCTACATATATTAAATAAAATGAGATAAGCTTTCTTCTCAGTTTTCATTTTCTTACTGACCTGTCCTCAGTATTTACTCTCTAGAGCAGGGATTCTTAACATGACACCTAGAGAATCTCAAGGAGTCAATTGATAGATTTCAGGGGATCTATGAATTTGGATGGAAAAAACAATCTTTATTTTCACCAACTGTCATCTGAAATTTACAGTGCTCTTCAGTTATTTAAAATATTATTCTAAGAAGTTCAAAAGTTGCAATATACTGCCATAGAAAACCATGACATAAATAACAAAAAAAAAGCTGTCTTTTGTAAGATCAGATAATTTACCTGCCTCACTTTAAAGTGAAAGTTGATTTTTGTAAGACCTATTTTAGAAATGATAAACTCTAATCCTTTGAATCTCTGTGTAGACATACACAGACAAAAAGAATTAAAACTTAGTTAATTCTACCTTCCTTATATATGGATCTTCTAAGATGAAGATATCTTAGATCTGACTTACTTATACCTCAATATTTTGCTATGTGAATATTGCTAAGACAAATATTCTACTTCACTCAGATATTCTATTTCATCAAAAACCATGTGAAGAAAAAAATATATAATAATAAAGGCATCCTACCATAAATAATATATCTCTTTATGCATGTTATACAAATACTGCATGATATACCTTTATGCAAATTGAACTTACGTTTGAGGGCCAATGTCCTGGACTTGTGATTTCATCAGTGTAAATTGTTTCTAGTATAACATGTTTTCCTATCAATGAAAACTACAAGTCAACTATTACCTGTAGTTCACAGCATCAGAGATCTAGAATTGGAAAGACTTTAAAGGCTGTTTAAAGCTAAGTTACTTGCCCATATCAGAGGTGAGATTTGAATCTGTATCTTCTCACTCTAGATTTAGGATATTTAAGTTCTTGAAATTTGGTAGCTGATTAAGTTTCTGAGGCCAGATTTGAACTAAGGCTCAACACTATCTTTTTTTTTTTAAACAAGAAGTTTATTGAAACAACAAGATGTTTGACTTAAAGGGAAAACTATCTAGGATCAATTTCTTTATAGTAATTTATCCCTACAGAGAGACAGAGATTGCCCTACATGTAACAGCTACATACAAAAAAGTTATAAAATCGTCCTTGGTTTTACAATGATAAAAGAAAAACATTGAAATTATCCAATCAAAAAGGTATGCAAGAATTTTTTGTAGGTTTTTTTTTTGTTCTTGTTGTTAAACAGTGAGAGCAAAATGGAATATACTGGAATATATAGATAAAAGTTGAATGAGCATGCCACTAATGGAGAAAAGGGATATTTTCACAGAACCAGTTTGTTTTTTCCCTTCCCCATCTCCATTTGATGTTGATCAAAACATACCATCGACCATGTAGTTGAAAAAATATATGCATTATGCCAGTTACTTTATGTACAATAAAGGAATGGGGGAAGGGAATCAAAGAAGAGAGAAAACTATACTGCAGTAGTCAGGATGTGGATGGACCAAATCTTGGTTTTCTAATTGTAAATGTATTGTTTTCCTTGGGAGCACAGTTCTGGAGTACAGTTGTAGATTTTCTTTTTAGTAAGTGCCTCCTGTCTGCTGCTGGAATACATCAATTGTATCTTCACCCTCCATTTCCAACTGTGCAGGTGTGTCTGTTTCATTGATTGGTTGCCCATCAAATCAGAATCTGATCTGCCTCATTGACAAACCCTGTCATTCACAATAGGCTTTCATTAGTTTACTAAGTGGTGTGTGCCTCTTAATCTTAAATTGCACCACCGAACCATCTTGCCCTGCCACCTTCAAATTAATGTGGTCATTGTTTTCAGTCTTGACTCCTTCCTTCGGCTTCTCGTCGGCCATGGCGAGTCCGGGGTTCTCCTCAGCCACCGTTTCACAAAAGAGGCACCAGGATGGTCCGCTCCAAGGGAACGGGGGGAGAAGCAGCAGCGGCAGGAGCAGGAGCAGGAGCAGGAGGAGGAGGAGGAGGAAGAGGATGATGGTGATGGTGAGGAAGAGGAGGAGGAGGAGGAAGAGGAGGAGGAGGAAGAGTTTGAGCTACTATCTTATTTTTATGCTTTAATTAGCAGAGGAGAGAAGTCAATGCCTCCAATTGTAAGGGATGGTTTGGAAATAGTGCTGACTAACTGAAAATATACTTGAATTTCCAACAGATCAGGGATTGTTATTAGCCAGCATATTTAAGTAGCTAGAAACAGTAGAATGAGTGCTAATTTTTTTTTAATGAAATCTAACATTTCTCTATAAATTAAAGCCAATCGAAAGATTGAAAAAACAAAGTGATAGAGAAGCCAGATAGATAGAATGATGATCACGTTATGTGGTCCTTTCTATTATAGCACCTATGTGCATCAGTGTTTCTTGGCAGTGTAACATCAGTGAAGGGAAAGTGCATATTAGGATATTCCCTCTTATAGAGCCTGTGAAATATTCTTTTGCATCAATATCTAATTTGACAAGCTCCAGTACTTAGACTTGTACAGAGCCACAAAGGGTTTAGATTCTCTTCTCTCAACTTGAAGATCACAAATACTCAGGTATTTGGTAAATTCTGAGGCCATTCCCTTACCTTCAGAGCAAGTACAGAAGTCCCCCAACTAGAGGAAGTCCACTGCAGGTGTGTGGATAGTGGACAGAGAGAGGTGCCTGAACTCAGGAATTTGGCCTGAAATACTTATTAGCTGTGCAACCATGGGCAAGTTGCTTGACTCTGTTGGCCTCAGTTTTCTCTTCTGTCAAATCAGTTGGAGAAATAAATAGCAAACCTTTCAAGTATTTTTGCCAAGAAAACCCTAAACAAAGTATCAGACATGACTGAAAAAATTGAACAACAATAACAAAAGTCACCATCCCTTCACTTCTCAGAGTTATCTAAAGATCTTCAATCCACATTTTCAAACATCTTCTAAAATTCAACACTCTTGAAACCAAATTCATCATCTTTCCTCAAAATGGTGTATAGCATCCTCCTGATCCTAAAATGTTTATAAGGCAAATTCTATAATAAGTTTTTAAAAAATGGAGACATTTAAATTCTGTTATTGAAGATTTCAAAATATTAAATGATCTTGGGCAAATGACTTAGCCATGCTGGGCCTCAGTTTCCTCATCTGTATAGTAAAGGTTTTGAATTCTATGATCTGTAATCCTAAAATATTTTTGGCTATGTTGTGAAAATTACCCTGAATAATTGTGAAGGAATACTTTATATCAAACTATTTTATGTGAGAAATAATGTTCAAATATCAAAACCAGAAAGGGATAGAGCTGAGAAAGAAAACTATAGTCCACTATCACTAATGAATATTAATGCAAGAATGTTAAACAAAATCTTAGGAAAATAGAGTCATATATTTACAAATATTCACTGTTTCAATTTAGATGCATGCATAGGAAGAATGTCCAAAATTGGGAAAGCAATTGACATAATCATGTTTAAAACAGAAACAACTCAACCCATATAATTGTATCAATACATATAATAAAAATCATTTGACAAAATATACCATGTCATCCTCACTATTTCTTAATATCTAGACATAACAATAAAAGAAGGGGAAGAAAATAAAGGTGTATATATTGGCAAACAGAAAATACAGAATTTCTTTTTTACATGTAACATGGTTTGTGCTGAACATTTCAGAGAATTAGCAAAGGTAATAATTGATGTAATTAGTATTTTCAATGAAAGAACAGGATAGAAAATAAACAGTCTTATCAGTGTTTCATATAATAACTACAAATATGTGGATTTGATTGAAAGAGAAATTTACCACAAATTACATAAAATGTATATGATATCCGAGAGTTAATGCACTGACACACTCGAAATTGCATAAAGACAACTTCAAAAAATCTCTTTACAAAAATTAAATAAGACTAAACTGCAGTGAAATTCATTATTCATTGTTAAGCCTTGCCAATCTTTTAAAAATGATACTACCTAAAGCAATTTACAGATTTAATACTATAGCCTCAAACTGACAATAAGTTACTTTATAGAACCAGAGAAAACGTTATCAAAATTCATTTGGAAGAATAATATGCTTAGAATATCAATAGAAATAATAAAAAAGGAAAATAAAGGATGACTAGAATTTTCAGACATTAAATTACACTATACAGCAGAAATTATTCATGTCATTTTGTATTGGTTTTAAAAATAGCAGATAAAATCACTGGAACAATAGATAAACAACATTCAGAAGAAACCCAACTTAATTGCCAAACCTTCCATATACCCATGAACACAAACTATTGAAAGAAGATCTGTTCAACAAGAACTTCTAGGGTGTATGGAAAGAAGTTTTTTTGTTTTTTTTTAATATAGACTTAAACTACCATCTTGCTGTATTCCACATTAAAGTCTTAGAGATTTTATATATTTATCCTGAATATTAAAAGGAACTTCATCAAAACAATTACAGGCAAATGTACGCACTTCTTATAGCTAGATCATGGAGAATTGCTTTTCACAATGAAATAAATCATGCAGTTTGATTTAATTTTCTAGATTTTTAGTATTTGACCAATACCAGCAAATATGAACATTACCATGATAGAAAAAGTACATGGAAAAGAGCACAAGTATGTATTATGTATACTTTATATTTTTAATTTGATATATTATTTTCCCCAGTTACATGAAAAAACCCCTATTTTCACCTTTGTGTATTTATAATTTTTTGAATTCAAATTACTTACCTCCCCTTCTCTTTTATCCCTTCATAGGGAAGGCAAGCAATTTAGCATATATTATACATGCAAAATATAGTTCCTTATTAGTCATGTTATGAAAGGAAACAGATTTTAAAAAAGCAAGAAAAATAAAGCAAAGAAAAAGTTTCCTTCAATCTGTATTCATACAGCATTGGCTATTTCTTTCTAGATGATAGCATTGTCATCATAAGTCCTTCAAAGTTGTCTTGAATCATTCTATTGTTGATTATAATTAAGTCACTCATAGTTGATCATTATACAATATTGGTGTTACTGTATAAAATTTTCTCCTGGTTCTGATCATTTCACTTTTCATCAGTTCATATAATTCTTCCTAGTTTTTTTTAAATGAAAACATTCTGCTCATCATTTCCAATATCATAGTAAATTCTAACACAGTCATAAACAACAACTTGTTTAACCATTTCCCAATTGATGGGCATACCCTCAATTTCCATTTTTTTTGCCATGACATGAAGAGCTGCTATAAATATTTCCACAAATATAAGTCCTTTTTCTTTCTTTTTTTTTGTTTTTGTTTTGATCTTGGGGCTACATACTTAGTAGTGGTGTTGCTTGATCAAAAGATATAGATGATTTTATAACCCTTTAGGGATAGTTCCAAATTGCTCTACAGAATGGTTGACTCAGCATACCACTTCACTAACAGTACATTGTTGTCTCAATTTTTCCACTTTGTCCATTTAAAAATGCAGACTGACTACTAAAGTTAGTGGTAAACAAAATGAAAGAAAATAAAAGATGCAAATGGACCAATTGCAGCAGGCACATTTTCCAGCTCAGGGAACGAAAGAAAAGAATCTCAGCCATCACTTGCTTTCTCCAGATAGCACAACATAGGTTGGTTTTACCTTAACTTTTTTTCTTATTCTTTATTACAAGCAAAGGCTTGCTGGAGTGAGGGCATTAGGGAAGAAATATCCAGAAATTACAGCTAACTAAAAGCAAAGGACAAAAACAAACAAATAAAAAATTCCCTTTAGGATATCTATCACCAATCATTGAAAACATTCATAAACCTGCAACCTTTACTTTCTTATTAACCAAGTAACTAATGAGAATTACAGATCTCAAAATTTTTAAAAAAATGACTGAATTCTATGAAATTGATGAAAATTCTCCAAGAAACTCCGACCTGTTCTGCTAGTCTGATTGTATCAGATTCCTATAGCTCACAAAGATCTGACATGTTCATTTTATGCTAATAAACCTTGCCTTAATCACAGCTCTTACTATCATTTCTATATCTTCTACAACTGAATTATTGTGAACAGATCCTAGTGAAACTTTTGAACATATCAGATACAGCTGCCCAAAAACCTAGGCAATGTGGGTGAATATTTGTTAAAGCAACTTAATTTCTGTCATTTGTTATTTTCACCATACCTGTGAAAGAGTAATGGAGATTCCAGGGAAATAGAGGGACTATGCCTTGAGTAAACATAATGTGGGAACCCCACAAAGGGTTCCATAATAGATTAACAGCTGGTAGAAAGTTTGAAAAAAATTATATTTGTCTTGAATCTTGTCTTATAGCCCTGTGGAATGCTATTTGCTTGAATCAAGAAACCTGATACATCAATAATTTCTCAGTTTATCACCAATCTGTGCTTGTGGTGAGGGTAGTAATTGGACTTTCGTTCATACATGGCTACATACATATATGCATATATATACATGTATTACCCGTATATACACACATGTATCATGTAAAAGGATTAGGTTAACTATGCAATATAAACTTGACTTGTGGTCAAAAACATGGATAACAAAAATGTGAACAATTTTCATTCATCATGTATTAAGCACCTGTTGTATACAAAAATGGGTCAAACTATTTAAAGGAAAAAGTAAGTATATAGGGCAGGTATAGTGGAAAGAATGCAATAGTTGGGATAAAATCCTATATGATTCAACACATTTTTATACAGTGATCATTGCACTAAGCACTGGGGATATGGTTGGGAAAGAGAAGAGGTCTCTTCAAGAAAATTAGAGATATGAAAAGATTATTTCAGACAAAAATGGGTGTGATAAAAGATACAAATTGTCCCTACTTAACAGAACCAAGGAAGATTAAGAAGAGGTGTAAAGAATACACAAAAGAACTATACAACAAATATCTTAACATCACCAATACCCATGATGGTATGGTTACTGATCTAAGGTCTGACATCCTGGAGAATGAAATTAAAGGGACCTTAGGAAGCATTGCTAACAATAAGTCTGGTGGAGATGATAGAATCCAGTAGAGCTATTTAAAATCCTAAAAGATGATACTGTTAAAGTGCTGCATTCAATATGCCAACAAATTTGGAAAACTGAACAGTGGCTACTGGATTAGAAAAGATCAGTTTGTGTTTCAATACTAAAGAAGGGCACTACCAAGGAATGTTCAAATGAATGAACAATTCTACTCATTTCACACACCAGTAAGGTTAAACTTAATACTTTGTAAGTTAAATTTCAACAACATGTGAACTGAGAGTTACCAGAGCAGTAGGCTGGTTTTTGAAGAAGCAGAAGAACTAGAGACGAAATTACCAAAATTCAGTGGATTATGTAAAAATTAAGGGAGTTCCCAGAAAAAAATCCACACCTACTTCTGCATAATTTACTACACTTTGATTTTGTGGATCACAATATAATGTGGCAAGTCCTGAAAAGGATGAGTATCAGTTCACCTTATACATCTTTTGGGAAACATGTATGCAGGACAAGAAGCAACAGCCAGAACCGAAAAGGGAACAATTGATTGGTTTAAGATTGGAAAAGGAATAAGGCAAAGCTGTATATTTTTCCCTCATTTATTTAACTTATATAGAGAGTACATCATATGAAATGTCAGACTGGAATAATCAAAAACCACAGTTAAGTTTGTCAGGAGAAATATCAGCAGTCTCAGATATGTAGATGATAAAACTCTGTTTGCATAAAGTGAAGAGAAATTAAGAAGCCTGTTTATGAGGATGGAAGAAAAAAGTGTAAAAGCTGGCTTGATGTTTAACATAAAACAAAATTGAATTGCATTAAAAAAAATCTAAGGTCTTAGCAATTGGTCCCATTATGTCCTGGCAAATAGAGGGAAAAGAAATGGAAGCTGTGTCAGATTTTATACTCTCTTACTCAAAGATCACTGCATACAGCAACTACAGCCACAAAATTAAAAGATTTTTGCTCCTTGAAAGGAAAGTTATGTCAAATCTTGGTAGTATGCTAAAAAAGTGGAGCTATCATCTTGTCAACAAAGATTCTTATAATTAAAACATGTTTTCTTTTTTCCAGTATCATTGTATGGCTAAGGTATTTGGACCATAACGAAATCTGGGTGGTGCAGAATAGATGGTTTTCAACTGTAGTGCTGGAGATTTTTGAGAGTTCCATAGGACACCAAATAGATCAAGTCAATCAAAAGAAGTAAATTTGGCGTTCACTGGAAGGTCAAATGACAAGGCTGAAGCTTAAATACTTTTTTCCATATAATATAAAGACTGGACTGGTTGAGAAAAAATACCTCATCTTGGGAAAGATTTAAGGCAAAAGAAGAAAGAAATGGCGGAGGATGATAGTATCATGGAAATAATGAAAATGAACTTGGGCAGACTTTGACAGATATTGGAATATATAAGGAACTAATGTGCTATGATCCAAGGGTCATTATGTGTTGAATATGACTGAATGATTGAACAATAGTAATACTGCACTAAGCACTGTGATACAGTCAGGATTACACAGGATTTATCAGCTTCTATAATAAAGGATTAGAGAGGTTGTGATGTCATAATGTAGAAAGCAAAAAATCAACCTCCCAGCAAAACTGAGGATAATCCTTTAGAAAAAATATGGATATTCAATGAAATCTGAGAATTTCAAACTTTCCTGATGAAAAGATCCGTGGTGAACACAAAATTTGATAGTCAAATACAAGACTCAAGACAGCTATAGAAAAATAAACAAGAAAAAGAAACATGTTATTCAGTAAGGTTAAACTACTTATATACCTACACAAGGAGATGATGCTTGTAACTTTTGAGAACTGCATATCTATTAAGGAAATTAGAAGTGTACATAGAGGTGTGGGTATAAGTTGACTTTGATGTGATGATATAATAATTATTAAGGGATGATATAAATGTTTGTAATGAGAAAAGAGGGAGGAAGAATAGGGTAAATTAAATCACATGAAGAGGCACACAATTCTTACTGTAGTGGAGGGAGAAGAGAGAGTGAGTGATCATTAAACCTTACTCTCCTCCGATCTGGCTCAAAGAGGAAATAGCATAGATATTCTGCTGGGTATAGAAATTTATCTTGCATTACAGGACAATAGGAAGAGAAAAGGTAAAGGAAAAGGAGGGGGGCTTACTGATGGGAGGGGAGATTAATGGAGGAAATGGTCAGAGGCAAAACACTGGTAAGGAAAGACAGGATCAAAGGAGAAAGAAAAGTATAAATAGGGGGGAAAATAAGAAGGAGGGAGATATACTGTTAGTAATCTTAATTATAGGTATGAATTGGATGAATTTCCCCCCAAAATAAAAGTGTACAGCAGAGTGGATCAAAGACAAGAATCCTACAATATGTTATTCACAGGAAACACATTTGAAGAAGTGGGATATAGGTAGAGCAAAATTAAAAGGTGAAAAGATTGAAGTGGAATATATTATGCTTTAGCTAAAGTTGAAAAAAAAGTAGGGGTATCAATTCTGCTATCACATAAAGCAGAAGGAAACGTAGACCTAATTAAAAGAGATAAAGAGGGAAACTACATCTTCTTAAAAGATACCGTAGACAGTGATGCAATATCAACACAAAGCCTATATACATTAAGTGGTATAGTATCCAAAATATGACAGAAATTTAGTGAGTTAAAGAAAGAAATAGAGAGCAAAACTATACTAGTGGTATACCTCAAATTCCTACTCTCAGAACTAGATAACTGAACCACAAAATAAGCAAGAAAGAAGCTAAAGAGGTGAATAGAATTTTAGAAAAGTCAGACATGATAGACTTCTAGAGAAAACTGAATGGAGATAGAAAGGACTATACCTTTTTCTCAGCAGTATATGGCACTCACACAAAATGTGACTACTTATTAGGGCATAGAAGTCTCACATAATCCAATGCAGAAAGGCAGAAATATTAAATGCATCATTTCTATATCACTATGTAGTAAAAATTACATGTAATAAAGGGCCTTGGAAAGATAGACTAAAACTTAATTTAAAACTAACCACTCTAATACCAAAGAATGAGTAGGTCATAAAACAAATCGCAGAAACAAACAATAATTTCATGAAAGAAAACAACAATAATGAGACAACATACCAAAGTTTGTGGGATGAGAGCCAAAGGAGGTCTTAGGAAATTTTTATATCTCTAAATGGTTACATAAATAGAATAGAGAAAACAGAGATCAATTAGTTGAGCATGCAACTAAAAATGCCCATTATTACCACTATTATCCAGTATTTTATTGTAAATATTAGCTTCAGAATTAACAGCAGAAAAACACAGATGCCTTTAGAATAGGCAATGAAGAAAGAAAACTATCACTCTTAGCAGGTGATATGATGATACATTTAGAGAATTCTAGAAAATAAGCTAAAACGTTTTGAAACAATTGACAACTTTAGTAAAGTTGAATGATATAAAATAAACCCACAGAAATCATTGGCAGTTCCATATATTACTAATAAAGACCAGCAGTGAGAGATAGAAAGAGAAATCCCATTTAAAATAATTGCAGACAATAGAAAATATTTGAGAATTTACTTGTCAAGAGAAACCCCACAGCTCTATGAACACAACTACATAATACTTTCCACACAAATGAAGTCATATCTAATTAATTGGAAAAATGTCAATTGCTCACTGATAGGTAATGTAATAAAAATGACAATTCTACCTAAATTAATTTATTTATTCAGTGCCATGCCAATCAAATTAGCAAAAAATTAATATGTAGAGCTGGAAAAATAATAAAATTGATCTGGAAAACATAAAGTCAAGAATATCAAGGGAATTAATAAAAAAAATACAAAGAATGTGTCCTAAGCTGCATCAGATGAAAACTGTATTACAAAGCAATAATTATGAAAAGTTTTAAAAACTATTTAGTACTGGCTTAGAAATAGTGTTGTGGATCAGTCAAATAGGTTAGGTACACAAGTTACACTCTTTGATAAACCTGAAGACTCCAGCTTCTGCAATAAGAACTCACTATTTGACAGAAACTGATGGGAAAATTGGAACATAGTATGGTAAATCTATGCAAAGACCAATATCTCACACTATATACCAAGATAATGTCAAAATGGGTACATATTTAGATATAAAGTCTGTTACTAAAAGCAAATTAGGAGAGTAAGAAATAGTTTACCTATTGAATCCAGGAAGAATTGCAGAATTTATGACCAATCAAGAGATAGAAAACATTATAAAATACAAAATGGATAATTTAGATTACAATAAATTTTTTAAAAAATCTTACACAAACATAACCAACACAATCAATATTAGAAGAAAAGTAGAAAGCTGGAAAATAATTTTACAGCTAGTATTCCTGATAAAACCTCATTTCTAAACTATATGGACAACTGAGTCAAATTACAAGAATGCGAGTCATTTCCCAATTGATAAATGGTAAATAGATATGAACAAGCAGTTTTCAGATGAAGAAATTAAAGCTATTTATGGTAATATAAAAAAATGCTCTAAATCCCTATTGATTAGAGAAATGCAAATTCATGAGATACCACCTATCAGATTGCCTAATATGACAGAAAAGGAAAAAAAAATAAACATTGGAGAAGATGTGGGGAAATTGGAACAATAATAGAGTTGTGAGCTGATCCAACCATTCTGGAGAGCAATTTGAAACTCCGAATGAAGGGGTAAAAACCCATGCCTACCCTTTGACCCAGCAATACTACTACTAGGTCTTTATCCCAAAGAGACCATAAAAAGGGGGAAAGGAACCATACATATGAAAATAATCATAGCAGCTATTTTTTTGGTGTCCAAGAATTGGAAACTAAGTGGATGTCCATCAACTGGGTAATGGCTGAACAAATTGTGGTATACGAACGTAACAGAAATACTATTGTGTTTTGAGAATTGAAGAGTAGGTGGATTGCAGAGAGAGAAAAAAAAAAAAAAAACAACAACCACCAAATCCTGGAAAGACTTACACAGACTGATGCATAGTAAAAGGAGCACAACCAAGGAAAATTATTGCAGTAAAAGTAACATTGTGAGATGATCAAATATGATAGACTTATCTCTTCTCAGAGATATAATTTTCCAAGACAATTGCAAAAAACTCATGATAGAAATTGCTATCCATATTCTGAGAAAAACTACAATGTCTGAATGCAGATTGAACCATGTTATTTTCACTTCTTTTGGCTTTTCCTTTCTCCTTGTTTTTTTTTTTTTATTCTGATTCTTTTTTCTCACAACATGACTAATGTCAAGATATGTTTGACATGATTGTACACATATAACCTATATCAGACTGCTTGTTCTTTTGAGGGGGAGAGAGGGAAGAGAGGGAGGGAGAAAAATTTGGAACTCAAAATCTTATAAAATAAATGTTGAGAGCTATCTCTACATGTAATTTGAAAAATACAAATACTATCAATAGTTTAAAAAGAAAGGAAAATAGCATCTTTCTCTTCAAATTATGTTGCACTTACAATTTTCACTTGTGTATACATTGCAGTCTATAAGCAGACTCTAACCTCTTTGAGAGCAGGTATTGTTTTCATTTTTGTCTTTGAACCCCTAGGACCTACCTGCTACTGACCCGTTCCTTACTAAATATTTATGCAGTTCAATTATTGATCTGAATTAAATTGAAATGAAATCTTAAGGTACATATCTACCACCTTTTGTGGACTGGAAGAGATAAAGAAAGTTAGTTAAAGACTGTTACTATTATCATAGACTAGTTATTATCTTCCGAAAGATTTTAGTTCCTCAACTCATTAAGGACTGCATTCTTAATTCCAGCTCTAAACTCACATAATGACATTTTCTTTTTTAAATCAGGTCGAGGAATAGCCAATGGGGTGAATGGAAATTATTTACTCTGAGAATGCTGACATTATTTCTGTTGCACCATTTGCATAATGATTGGACCAGGAGATTCTGAAACTCCTTTTTCCCCTCTGCTTTCTATGACTATAAATAGCAATATTTATCTTGGTAGTAATTAGTCCCAAATTCAAACCCTACCCTTCCATGCTTGGAGGCTCATTTCATCTCTGTGTTTTAGCTGACTGTTTTTTACTATAGACTCTAAGCTTTACTTAGGGGCTCTGAAGACTGAAGATGAAAATTAGGCCTCTCCTCATTCCTTGCCTTAAGAAATTCAGGCTTCATTATGTGACTGCAATTTTCAAGACAGGAAGAAGTGGTTTGGCTGAATTGTAGCATTCAGTGTTTGGACAAGCATGTCTGAATGTTTCTGGGCATTTTGTGGAAAGCTGCCACAATCAATTATGAGACAGGGCAAAGGAAGGTATTTAAATAAGTCAGATGAGCACAGTAGAAACACACACACACACACACACACACACACCTGCATACATTTTTTCTTAATCACTTCAAAGATCTTATTCTTGATATTCACGATGTGTGTCTAAGCTAAGAATTGATTCACAAAAATTTGCTAACAAGGTAACTGCTATGGACACATTTGATTAATATACTTTACTATATGTAAGTTTAGGATGTTTTTTTCCTTCTTTACATGTATCTTCCATTTTCTTGAGGGCTGAAATAAAATACATATTAGTATAATAGATTATGAAATTATTCTTTTAGAATGAAACTACAAAAGATTTGCTCATCAGTATATGATATTGTGCAGTGGCATAATTTGTAAGAACATAAAAGTAAAACAACCTGACCTAGTGGAAGACCAGATATGATCCCAAGAAGATTTTCCTCCGACATATACTGACTATTTGACTCTGGAAAATTTACTTAAACTCTCCATTGCCCAGGCATTTATCTGGAAGTATATATTGGGGTATGAAGCTAAGGTGGGGGAGTATGGGCAGCAACCCCAAAGAACTCTCCAATTATTCTACTCTGTACAATTTTAAAATGAGTAATCACATCAAGTATTGGAGTAGGAGAGCCAAGAAAAGTTCAGAGTGGAACATTTTTCCAGCCTAAGAGGATTAAAGAGGTTATCAGGAGAAGTCTTTGACCCTGGGTTTGGGGGTCAACCTGTAGCATAGCAGCACCATAAGTGATAGGCCTTGAAGAGTGTTGTAATATTCATAGTAACAGCAGCTTTGGGAGTTCTCAGTCCAGAGATGGTAAGGAGTCAGAGAACTGGCCAAAAAGAGATTATTGATGACTCTTCTGAAGAGTTGGCTCTGGGTGCTGCTAGGTGCTGAATAGTAATTCTATTGTCCATAAGCATTTCTATGTTGCAATTCAAAGGTGGAAGGGAGTGCTTATGGTTGATTGCCAGGGAGCAGGGTAACTGGTCATAGTTCCAAGACAAAAAAGAGCACTAATGTTTGCAGTTGTAGGGGAATGGAACTTTCATGGGTACAGAGCAGAGCACAGGACAAGACAACAGTGACCACATGTCTTCCTGTATTACACTATCTTGGAAGCACCAAAAACTTGCAGACATCCCAAACTAGCTCTAAAAGCAGAGCACAAAAAAGCTTGAAGCTTGCTACAGTAGCTCCCCACTTCTAGGTGAGCAGTGGCCAACCTTAACATAAAATTGAAAGTCAAAAAATAGGATGGATAATTGAGCAAAGAACAAAACATTAACTTGACAACAAAACTACTCTAATGGCAGGGAAGAACAAGACAAACTCAGGAGAAGACAATGATGTGAAAACAGCTGCAAGTAAAACCACAAAGATAAATTCTAATTGCAACCAAGACCAATAGAATTTCTGGAAGATTGGTACAGGAAAAACTGAGAAAAGAAGTGAGAGTGATGCAATATTATACATTGGAGAGAAGTTGTGAATCTACATTGGGATAAACATTTCCATCACTGAATGTTCACTATTGCAATTACATCACTGCACAAACCAAAAATGCAAGGTAAATTAAAAAAAATCCTAACTAGAGGGCATGTAGCATATGTCAAATTGTAAGAGCATGAGAATAATTTTCACACATGAAACAGAAAAAATACTCCTTTTCTTTTTCTCAGGGAATTCCATATTACTCAAAAGGGTAGCCTTACCTGAATGCAGAAGAGAGGAAACTCAATGTGGTTTTTAAATTTATATATGCACTAAGACCTCAAAACTAAATTTTACCAAATTAAGTAGTCTCCTTAACTAGTCAAGTTGGGTAATCTATCAGTCAATTAACCAAGATATAAAATTAAACTGAATTTTAGGCTTGAGTCAAGCAGTCATCTTAAGGGTAAATAATCTGAGAGTCTGCTGATCAATTGCATCACATTTCTCACTGCTCAAGCAATTAGTGGAAAAATGTCCTGTATTTGTCACTTATAGTGTAGCTACCTTGGGAATAAAATAACTATTCTACAGGAAAAAAAAAGGTTTGAAGAGGATATAAATGAGCAGAGGAGTTCTTCTACTAGCTTGTGTTTCACCCTTAGTTGTCAAGAAGAAATCTTCAAATAAAGACATGCAAATAAATATTTCTACGTTCTATTATATAAATAGCTGATGTTTATATACCATATTATGACTTATAGACCTTCCCCTCAATTAACTAGCTATTTGGGGCCAGTATGTGATCCCCATTTAGCAGATGAAAAAGTCAAGGCTTGGATAAGTGAAGCTGCCTACACAACATTAAATGGCTAATAAAACAGGTAGAATTTTATCTTAGGTCTCATGACTTAAAATCCCTTTCACTTTTCAATAAGGCATAGTCCAATGAAATGTGCTAAATGTTGAGAATTAAATGAATAAGGCAGGATATAAATTTTCTTGAAATATACCACATATTAAAAGAAAGACATATAAAATTATCATTAGTTTTTTAAAAAAATATAAGACACTACACCAAAATATCATGAGAATAATATATTATTATCAGGTAGCATTTATACCAGGAATGCAGAGCTGATCCAATATTAGGAAAACCATCAGCATCATTGATACCATCAATAAATAAAACTAACAAAAACCAAATGATTATCTCAAAAGATGCAGAAAAAGCTATTGACAAAGCACAATACCCATTTCTATTGAAAACACTGGAGAGCATAGAAATAAATGGAACTTTCCTGAAAATAATAAAGTGTCTCTCTAAAACCATCAGCAAGTATTATACGTAATGGGGATAAGGTAGATGTATTTCCGGTAAGATTAGGGGTGAAGCAAGGAAGACCATTATCACCATTGTTATTCGCTACGGTACTAGAAATGTTAGCTTTAGCAACAGAGCAGAAGAAACTGAAGGAATTAAAATAAGTAAAGAAGTAACTTAGATCTCTTTTTGCAGATGATTTGATGATATACTTTGAGAATCCTAGAGAATAAAAAAACTACTTGAAATTATAAACAATTTTGACAAAGTTGCAGAATACAAAATAAATTCAAATAAATCATCTGCATTTCTATATATTACTAACCAAGCCCTACAGCAAGAAATAGATATAAGAGAAATCACACTTTACTATAGACACTATAAAATATTTGGTAGTCTACCTGTCAAAAATGACCCCAAGGACTATATGAACACAATTACAAAACTTTCTTGCACAAATAAAGTCAAATCTAAATATTGCAAAAAACATTAATTGCTCATGGGTAGTCCAAGGTAATATAATAAAAATGACAATTCTACCTAAATTAATTTGCTTATTCAATGTCATAACAGTCAAACTACTAAAAATTATTTTATAAAGTCAGAAAAATTATATCAAAATTCATCTGGAAGAACAAAAGATCTAAAATATTAAGGGAATTAATGAAAATAAATGCTAGGGAAGGATAGCTTAGTAATACCAGATCTCAAATTGTATTATAAAGAAGCAGTCATCAAAACCACTTGGTACTAAGGAGTAGAAGGGTAGATAAGTGGAATAGGTTATGTACACAAGACATAATCGTCAATGATTATAGAAGTGTACTGTTTGATAAACCCAGGGACCCCAGTTTCTTGAATAAGAACTCACTATTTGACAAAAACTTCTGGGATAACTGGAAAATAGTGTGGCATAGACCTAGAAACTGGACATAGACCAATGACTGACATCGTATATCAGAATAAAGTCCAAATGGGTACATGATCTATATACAAAGGTTGACACTACAAACAAATTAGGGGAGCAAGGAATAGTTTGTTTGTTAGACTTATGAAGAATGGAGAAATTTGTGATCAAAGAAGAGATAGAGAACATTATGAAATGCAAAATGGATAATTTTGATTATATTAAATTGAAAAAGTTTTACATGGACAAAGCCAATGCAACCAAGATTAGGAAGGCAGCAGAAAACTGGAAAAGAATTTTTACAACTAGTTTTTGTGATAAAGGCCTCATTTCTAAAATGTGTAGAGAACTGAATCATATGTACAAGAATACAGAGGAAGAAATTAAAGATATCTATAGTCAAATAAAAAAATACTCTAAATCACTACTGATTAGAGAGATGAAAATCAAAACAACTCCAAGGTACCACATCATACCAATCAGATTTGCTAATATGACAAAATAGGAAAATTATAATTGTTGGAGAACATATGGGAGATTTGGAACATTAATTCTTTGTTAGTGGAGCTGTGAGCTGATCAAACCATTATGGAAAGCAAATTGGAACTATGGCCAAAGGGCTATAAAAATGCATACTCTTGGATACAGTAATACTGCTTCCAGGTTTGTATCACAAAGAGATCATAAAAATGGAAAAAGAACTTACATGTAAAATATATTTATAACTCTTTTTTGTGGTTGCCAAGACCTGAAAATCAAGGGGATGCCCATCAATTTGGTAATAACTGAACAAGTTGTGATATATGAATGTAATTGAATACTATTGCGCTATAAGAAATGACAAACAAGTGGACTTTAGAAAAACCTGGAAAGGCTTATATGAACTGAGGCTGAGTGAAATGAGTAGAAGCAGGAGAGCATTATACACAATAAGAACCACAGTGTGTGAGAATTTTTTCTAATATACTTAGC
This sequence comes from Bettongia penicillata ogilbyi, assembly GCA_023548195.1. Lineage (NCBI taxonomy): Eukaryota > Metazoa > Chordata > Mammalia > Diprotodontia > Potoroidae > Bettongia > Bettongia penicillata. The sequence goes on from JAJHZJ010000071.1 coordinate 2,000,903, forward strand.
CCTTTACAGCAATGTAAGGACCTAAAGCATTTTTAAAGGATTCGTGATGTAAAATGCCATACACATCCAGGGAAAGAACTATAGAGTCAGAACTCAGAATGAAATAGACTATTTTCTTGTTCTGTTTTGTTCTGTTTTTTTTTTCCTCATGATTTCCCTCAGTCATTTTAATTCTATGAAACTTGACTAACTTGAAAATGTGTTTAATAAGAATGCATTTGTGGAACTCATATAAGGTTGCATACCATCTTGGGGAGTAAGGGAGAGAAAATTTAAAACTTATGGAAATGATTGTTGAAAACTGGGAACAAATAAATTAATTTTAAAAAAATGAAACACACAAGAGAAGGACAAAAGGCTATGAAAGTTCTGAGGAAGGAAGGATTATTTCCCAAATTTCATCCAGCAAGGAAGACATGGTAAAGAAGGGAGTATTTAAGGTGGGTCTTAAATGATGAATAGGATATCGACAGATAGAAATCGTGCAGAAAACATTTCATACAACATGGGAAAAAAAGAAGTTTGTAGAATGGTGAATATTCCATTTCAGTTACAACATAGAGGCCGTAATGGAGAATACTATGAGATAAGGCCTACCTGAGTAGATTTGGACCATGCTGTGGGTCATTGAATGCCAGGCAAAAGAGTTTAAAAATTGGTTCATAAATCATAGACAAGCATGAAAGAGCATCTGTATATGAATAAGATTAACTTAGTAGGAGTATGAAGGATGAATCCAGATGGAGAAGTAATCCACATGTAAGGAAAAGAAAATCTTAGGTAAGGTGGTGGTTGAAGTGTAAATGTAATGGAAAGGTAAGATAAGGAAGAGACTGGGAGGAAAGAATTGCAGGCCTTGGTGATATTTAGAAATATAGAGTAGAAGACAGTATCAAATCAAAGATGACACTATGGTTTTGTTGCTTCTTTATTAAAAAAATGAAGGCTGTTATTGAAAGAAACTATGATATGAAAAACAATGTTCAAACTGAAAACAAAATCTTCTTCCTTCAGTAACTCTGATGCTATATCTTTGCCCTAGAATTTCCCTAGATACGCAGAAGTAAGAGGTAGGTACAGAATTCAGTGGTTGGGGAAATTAAGAGATTATTCAGATGACTCCTCTCTGCCCAAGTCAATTTAGCTTTTTCAAGAATTCTCAAAAGAGGTCAGTCCTTCAGAGTATTGCTTTTTCTAAAGCAAAACTGTCTCTGTCTATTCCTACCAATTTCTTATTCTCACGGTTTGTATAAAGATACTGTTCCCCAAGTCCCTTGTGAATACCATTCAAGAAACTACTCATTCTTTCTTGATTTCAAACTCTGTTAACAACACACAAGATAATCAAAGTGTGCAGAAATAAGGAAATTTCTGTTTTGCAACTCTAAATAGATTCTAATAAATGATGCAAAGTGAAAGAAATAACCCTGAAAATTGTGCTTCAGTTAACTCTTTTTTAATGTTCTGCTGAAGTAAAACAGTGCAGAACAAGAAATATTTACATTTATTTCGGGGGAAGCAAAACTAATTCAAAATGAAAGTATAAAAATGCTTATCTCCAATTCTATTTTTGAAAAGCACTTCTTCAGAACAGTCAGTCAGAGACATAACTGAATATATGAATAGACAGAATTCTTCAACACTCATTTTCATGGGAGATAACATACTCAATAGCACATCCTGTCCCTTGGAATGTGGTCACCAAGATAGGTCTATTCTTCTGCACTGTCTGTGCAAAAGTCTGCCTGTAAGTTGCCCTGAACATGGAAACATTTCAGCACTTAGCCAACCAGTGCTTTTGTGTACTCCTATCAAGCATTACCTTAACTTAAACAAATTGAGAATAACTGACTGGAATAATGAATAATGGGCCTAATAGATATGTTTTCCCCTTTTCATCTTGAAATCAGAATTGTTTAAATAGAATCAACCTCTTAAATGATGAAGAATTGAAGATACTGCAATTATAGTAGAAAGTTATGAATTTAAATCCTGATTCTGTCCTTTGACTAGTTGTGTCACCTTAAGCAAGCTACTGCAACTTTCTGGGCTTCAGTTTTTTTATCAGTAAAATAAAGGAGCTAAGTAGATTTTTCTAATTTAGCATTTGTGGCTATAAGGATTGCACTGCCTAACTCAAAGAATGATTCTGTGTGTGTGTGTGTGTGTGTGTGTGTGTGTGTGTGTTTATAATCTTATTATCTACTGAATCTTATTAATCTTATTATATACCAAATAAAAGTATCAATGTAAAATCTTGTTCTCTACCAAGGGATATATGTGAGCAAGCTTAGAGTGTGACAGTGCCTAGGGGGAGGGAGGTGAGAGGACAGCTAGGTGTATTTGTGCTTGTTTAGTTGAATGAATTGTGCTGCTTGAGATATGACTACCACCTGGTGGTTTGCCGGGGTATACCACGAGAGTAGTTGCACTCAAGATATTCTAGCTGACTATGAGGTGAATCTTCTATTCATCTCAGCGTCCTCTAAAGGCTACTTGATATTCCAGCAAGCTGGCACCCAGACTTCACTAGAGAATGTAGAGGAACCAAATCTCCAGGACGGGTTCATTTTACATATATTCTTCTATGATGTCTATCGTTGGTGGGCCAGCAGATTGAGAGTAAATCCATTGATCTGTACCTACACAGGTTAGCCTTGTGTTCCTCACACTTAGACTATCCCTATAATCAGCTTCCTGCATTTTCTCTGGATATTGTAGTTGAGTCCTGGGAATCAAAGAGAAAGTTTGAATGCCCAAAGAGTATATGCGCTAGATTAAATCCCAGGACAGTCAGAAAAATGTGAGAGCCGGAAAAGACTATCTATATAATTTATTAAATATTCTGTCAGTTTTTGTGACTTATTGTGACCCTGATAAGTACCTGTTATTGTAGATCCCAGTATTTTTCTGCTCCCTGAACCCATCTCCCTGTGTTATCTAATGATCAGGAAAATTGTAAAGGAAAACTGAAGATCCAGACAGGATTAAGTGATGCTAGAATGATGAGTAGAGAGTGAGAATTAGACAATGTAAATAATGGTAGGATAGAATTGCTAATGCTTAGCCACTGTTTTGGAGAATGGAGCAAAGGAGAATAATAAGTAAAAAATGGAACTGTGGTTCATTTTAGTAATATTGGAATTCATATAATTGTAGTTAGTGTATATGTTGTTCTGGTTCTGATTATTTTAGTTTATACAAATCTTCCTATATTTCTTTTTAAATTTATTCCTTTTTTAAAAAAAAACAATATTTGTATATTTATCTCTGCCTCCACTCCTGTTTGTAACAAAAACAGTAGCAAGTGAAACTGACACATTGTTGACACACTATTCCACATCCAAAAAGCTTCATCAGTCTAATGAGAGAAAGTACATGTTTCATCAGCCCTCTCATTAATATTATTTAGGTTAATCTGATTTTTTTAGTATTTTTCTTTCCATAAATCTGTCTCTTGATTCTGCTTTCTTCACTCTCCATAAGTTTATAAAATCTTCCCCAGTTTCTCTAAGTAATTAAAATATCTTCTTTGTTTCGCAAAAAGTGCCATTTGTAAAATGGGGCTCTCCCTCATCTCAAATCTTCTTTGACCTAGAGATAAATCTCTATAGATAGCTATCAATTTTTACAAGGATCTCTAGATAGATCTATGTCTATGAAATTTATCTACTGGGAAAATAGGGAAAGTGGAGAAAACCATCAGATCATATAGATATTAACTAAATGGCATCCTTTATGAATATGAAGTGAAGGTGATGAATAGATTTAAGGGATTAGATTTGGTAGCTATAGTGGCTGAAGAAGTAGGGACAGAAGTTCACAGTATTATACAAGAGGCAGCAACAACACAAAAAAATTCCAAAGAAAAAGAAGAACAAGAAAAATGGTTGTCTGATGAGGCTTTACAAATAGCTGAGGAAAGAAGTAAAGCAAAAAGTAAAGAAGGAACTTAAGATAATCTGAACTGAATGCAGAATGTTACAGAATAGTAAGAAGAGATAAAAAGATATTCTTAAATTAGTGATGTAAAGAAATAGAGAAAAAACAACAGAATGAGAAAAGAACAGGACATCTCTTCAAAAAAATTGGAGATATCAAAGGATTATTTCATGCAAAAATGAGTATGATAAGAGACCAAAATGACAGACTTAAAAGAAAAAAGAAGGTAGTAAAAAGAGTTGACAAGAAAACACAAGAAAAGACTATACCAGAAAGATCTTAACGTTATCAATAACAGTTATGGTGCAGTTACTGATTAGAGCCAGACATCCCGGAGAATGAAGTCAAGTGGACCTTGGGAGGCATTGCTAATAATAAGGCTAGTGGAGGTGATATAACTTCAGATGAGATACTTAAAATTCTAAAAAACAATGATGTTAAAGTGTTGCACTCAATATGCCAGCAAATTTTGAGAACACAGCAGTAGCCAATTGGATTAGAAAAGATAACATTTTTTTATTATGACCCAATTACAACTCAATATAACCCAATCCCAAAGAAGGGCAATGCCTAAGAATGTTCAAATTACTTAACAAATACATTCCTTTCACATGCCAGCATGGTTTTGTTTGATATTCTGCAAGGTAAGATTCAGCAATATGTGAACTAAGATTTTACAAGAAGAGTAGGCTGGTTTTTGAAGAGGCAGAAGAAGTAGAGACCAAAGTGTCAATATTTGTTGGATTATGGAGAAAGCAATATAGTTCCAGGAAAAAAATGTACTTCTGCTTCACTGACTACAAAGGGGTGAGGAACCTGCAGGCTAAAGGCCACATGTGGAGGTCCTCCTAGAGGTCCTCAAGTGCAGTCCTTTGCCTGAATCCAAACTTCACAGAATATATCCCCTTAATAAAAGAATTTGTCTTGTAAAACTTGGACTCAGTCAAAATACTGCACCCAAGGACCTAGAAGGCCACATGTGGACTCAAGGTCATAGGTCCCCTACTCCTGGACTACACTAAAGCATTTGACTGTCTGGATCACAACTAAATGTGGCAAAACTTCAAAGAAAAGAGAGTACAAGATGATCTTACTTGTCTTCTGAGGAACCTGTATATGGGACAAGAAGTAATAGTTAAAACTGAAAGTGAAACAATTAACTGGTTTAAGATTAGGGAAGGAGTAAAAGGATGTATATTATCACTGCATTTATTTAACTTATATGCAGAGCACATCATGTGAAATGTGAAATGCCAGACTTGATGGACAAAAAGCCAGAATTAAAGTTGTCAGAAGAAATATTAATAATCTCAGATATGCCAGATATATCACCCTGGTGACAGAAAGTAAAGAAGAATTAAGAAGTCCCTGGATGAGGTTTAAAGAGGGAAATGCAAAAGCTAGCTGAAAGCTTAATCTTAAAAAAATAACAGCAACCTAAGATCTTGGCAATTGATCCTATCATTTCCTGACAAATAGAGGGAGAAATAATAGAAGCATTGTCAAATATTTTAAAATCCTTCTTGAGTTCTTCCAAGAGGACTTTTTGAGCTTGAGACCAGTTCATATATATCTTTGAGGTTTCACATGTGGGTATATATATAATGTTGTCCTGTTCTGAATTTGTGTTTTAATCTTCCCGGTCCCCCTAGTAAGAATCTATGGTCTTTATTTTTCTATGTTGCTTTTTGCTCATGGTCTTTGCCTTTTTTCTGACCTTTAAAGCTGATCTGGTCTTCTAGTATACAGTGACCACTGTCCTCAGCTTCTTGTGCTGGGAGCTAGGAGTTACTGGCTTTGTGTGCTGGGGCCTCAGGCTCTGCAGTTGGAGGTTGTGGAGGCTGTAGTTTACCTGGTGCTGAACTAGAGCTGGTGATAGTCACTGGTGTGTTTAGTTGCCAGTGGGGTTTTTCTGTGTTTCTCTGGGTTTATGTTGAAGCTTGTGGAGTAGGGTCTGGGGGTAAGCATGGTCTTCTGGTGGTAACCTCCTCACCATGGTCTGTGCTAGAGAATAGGTGGGTTCAGTCTTTGGTGGATACCTGTCTGCCAATGCAAGCAGTGGTTCTTCATGCGGGCTTCTCCTGGTTCCCCCGGATATCAAGGCATGTAGGGGGTCCTGGTGTTAGCAATTGCATGCTCTACCACCCTGGAGCTCAGGAATTCCCTCTGGTCTGCTGAGGTATGGTTTGCCACTAGCTTGCCAGGATACCTTCTGTCCTTACTGTTCCCCTTCAGCCACAGAAAGAGAGATCTTTCCCCACTAATCCCCCTAGCCTCACAAGCTAAAAGGCTGCTGCACCCTATCTTTCTGTTAGCTCCATTGTTCCAGGATATTTTCAATGGTGGTATTTTTGGGGGTTTTCAAGGTCAATGAAGGATGGTGAGAGCGACTTACTGCTTATTCCACAATCTTGACTCCTGGAAGTAGTCAGCACTGTCAGATTTTGTAATCTCATGCTCAAAAGTCACTTCAGATGGTGACTGCAAACATGAAATTAAAAGATTCTTGCTCCTTGGAATGACAGTAACGTCAAATCTTGGAAACATAATAAAAAAGTAGAGACATCACCTTGCCAACAAAAGTCCAAATGGTCAAAGCTATTTTTCTTTTCCTGTAGCAACTTGTGGCTATTAGAGTTGGACTACAAGGAAAGCTGAGTGCCACAGAATCAACACTTTCACATTGCAGGCTTGGAGAAGGCTTTTGAGAGTCCCTTGGAAAGCAAAATGAATGGCATCAGTCAATACTGAAATAAATTAAATTAGATTATTTACCGGAAGGTCAAACACTGAAGATGAAGCCTAAATAGTTTGACCACATAATGAGAAGACAGAATTCATTGGAAAAGACCTTCATGTTGGGAAAAATTGAAGGCAAAAGCCAAAGAGGATGGCAGAGGATGAGATGGATGCACAGTGTCTTTGAAACAATGGAAATGAACTTAGACATATTTTGAGACACAGTGGAGGATAGAAAGATCTGGCTTATTATACTTCAGGGTGTCAGAAAGAGTCAGACATACCTGAATGACAGAATAACAAAAATCGATCTGTCTATCTTACCAGGATGATTTGAGTGAACTGATGTAGGCATCAGTTGTTTTTTTTTTTTTCCCTTAGGAAAGCATTTCCCAAATATTCCTTTGGTAGTTACTATATTCCTTGTTTATGCTAGGGAATGGACAAGGGGCATTTAAAACATAAGATTAAATAATAGGATAAGTGATTTGAATTGGAAGAAACCCTTGTTATCTTCACACAGAAAGGAAACTGAGGGTGGGAGGTAAAATAATTTGCCCGCTATCACAGACACTACAAAGTAGAGCCCAGATTTGAATTAAGGTCTTCAAACTACAAGTCCAATAGTTTCCCCTGCAACATTCAGACCCACAAAATTCACCTTTATGTAGCATTTTGGAGATTACAAAATGGGTAAGGGACATTTTGGGTCAAAAATAGAGGAAATTAAGCCTTTTATTTGATTGACAAAGTACTATATGTAAATATATGGATGTGCTTGTGTGTATGCAATATCTGTAATACATGTATAGGATTGTGTTTATATATATATATACAAATATAACTATGTTTATAGTTACATAAATATATGATACTAAATTATTATTTATTATATTATATTAAATATATGAATTATATAATATATAAATATATGATATATATTTATATGTAACATAAATATATAAAATAAAAATTATATATTATATTAAATATATTATATTTATAATATAGCTATATTTATAGTTATATAAATATAACCATATATAAATAACTATATATATAGTTATTGACATGTATCAATGCCTACATATAGTGTACAATCTTAGATTTCCCCCTTTAGGGTGCAAAATATCACTGGTATAAACCTTCTCCTTCCCCTCTATGTAAACTTCATAGAAGCCATTCAGGAATCACTGGTCATGAGGCTTAACATAGTTCCTATGAACAGCCCTAATGTTAGCAGCAGACCCTGCAAAAGATTCTTAATGTAGCTTGTGTCAGTGCATTTAAATAACTGTTATTTCAATCCTATGCCTTACCCAAAAAGACACTGCCAATTTGGCTCAGTGAGTGATAAGGACAGAACAACTAGACACATTTTCTTTCTTTTTTTGAAAAAAAAGTGTATTATGCCTATCATCTGTGTACACTGTTCTTTAGAGGATTAGTGTCTGAATCCTTGCCTGAATTTCAAATCATCTTTTAGATGGATATTCTTGTTTCAACTGCACTTCTCTTGATTCATTTTGATTTGCAAATCACTTTGAGCAGTCCACATGACCTGCATTATTGTATGAATGAGTGACAGCATTTTGCTAATCTGAGCTTTATTTCAACATGCATCTGTGAAGTAGAAAAGTGCTAGGATCCGCCGAACCATATATGCCTCTAATTACCTCCATTTTGAAGAGCTCTTACTTTTCAGTGTAATAAATTATGCTTATCTGTATATTTCAAAGAAATATTACTATGGCCCTTTTTACATTTTAATATAAAACATAGAGTTGTGTGACTGGAAGAAAAGTTGGGCTAGTTTTGTGATGAGAGACAAAGACAGACAGACACACACACACACAGGATGAGAGAGAGAGAGAGAGAGAGAGAGAGAGAGAGAGAGAGAGAGAGAGAGAGAGAGAGAGAGAGAGAGAGAGAAATGATTATGGATAACCTATATTCTTGATTGCTATCCACATAATATTGAGTGAATATAAGGAAAATTCTAAACCCATTGGGTGGAAACCTGTAACTATGAATGATTTAGGAAAGTGCTTGAACAAGGGACACACAGAAAAGAAGACATGGATGAGTTGCAATTTGCATTCTGGAGGGAATTTCATAATAAACATCATCACAGATCCATTGAATTATTGAAGAGTGACAGTGTTTAGGTCATAAAGTCCACACAGGTAGCTTTTGGGGAGTATAGACTTCTGTGTGCTACATGATTTGACAACCATCCCAACTTCCACACCTTTAACTGCTACTGCTTCATTTTAATTTTATTGCATATTCAGTAGTTTAACAAAAATTTACTAAGCACCTACTATGTACCAGGCATTGTGAAAAATGCTAGGGATAGAAAAAAATGGCAAAAGACAGCTTCTACTCTCAAGGAGCTCACACTCCAGTGTTGGGAGACATTATGCAGACAACTATGTCAATCTGTGTTCATAGGCAATCAAGAGATGCGTTCTCATATTTCCTCATAAATTAATAGAAATGCAAAAATTTCCAATCAATTAATCAATTTACTTTGAACCTCGAGCCCAGTTTACAAATGAACTAGAGATACCTCTTTTCCTAAAAGTTTTACTCTTCTCTTCCTTTCTCTCAAACCCATAAATTTCAAGGACTTAGAGAAGCATCACTGATACTGGCTATAAACATATTAAAAGTGTAAAGAAAACTGATGTATTTTTAAAAGATGTGTTTTAAAATTGCAACAATTAACTATGAGGAGAGTTATTACTAGTGTCAGTCATCTCTAACTATAGATCTCAAGATCTAACTTGTCAATGCTGAAATAAATCTGTTCTCTCAGGAGAGCAATTAGTTTCTTTTCAAGATATTATCTTTACTTAAGAGTTAAAGAGTCCTCTCAAAATTTGTGTTGACGTATTTTCTTTGACAGTCAATTCAGTCTTTCAGGAAAGGAGTTTAGTTCTTTCTTTATGAAGCCATTACAATGAACTACAAAATTATGTCTATACTATACCTACACAAAGGTTTATATACACTTTTCCATAGATACTGTGACAATATCCAAAATGTCTCAGAAAGAAGCCATTCAATTAACAATATGAACACAATATCCCTCTATTTTTTCTCTATCAACATTCATATCATGGACTGCCCAATACCACAACTACCACTCCTAAATGAGTGGTCGATTTGTTGTCTACATGGTTACTGACAATCTCTAACCTTTCTGGTTAGTATTGTTGTTCGGCGTTTTCCTCTTGACTAGAATTTAAATGACCCATTCTTTTGTCAGAATTCTTATTGCGTGTTCTACTTTGAGTTTTGTAAATATAATCTTTATTAGATATTTAAGTCACTGTATAGAAGTCCCCAAGTAAATGATAAAGGTAAGTATAGATTAGCACTTCTTTTTTAAAATCATTCTTTTTCCTTAAGTGAAAATACATTGCTGCACCAGGAAAATTATTTCATAAGAATATATGACCAAACTAACTGAGTATGACAGCATTAAGTGCAGTTGTGTTTATGAAGGGTACAATGTATTTATAAAATTTCTTTTAAGTAGAAGATGCTATGGATACAAAGACAAAATGTGGAGAAAAGAACTCCTGCCTTCAGTATGAAAACACCAGTACATATGTGATCATTTGGATGTAAACATGGAAAGAGTATTAAAAATTATAATAATCTGATCTGGAAACATTTCTCATGGGGCAGAATTCAAGCTAAATCAGAAGGAAAATTAGTGATGTTAAATGGTAATGAAGAAAAACAAATATATTTTTAATATATCATTGTACAAAAGCATGGAAATGGTTGGACTATGAACCTGTAAGTCTTCTACAGAGGGTGCAGGTAAAACTTTAAAATTATTTTTACTGAATTTTTAGCATTCCCTATATTTATGCATATTCACATCCCTTCCAAATAACCATCTTAAAAAAATACATTTTAAAAAAAAAGTTTAACAAAACTAACAAATACATTTTTAAAGGATCATATTATAAGCAATATTCCATATCCATGGACCTAAAGAGTAATAGAGCAGTTGTCTTTTCATATATCATCTTTGGGGACAGTTTGTTCTCTATAATTTTGCAATATTCAATTTTATAGAAGTTGTTTTTCATATTTACATCAAATCATTGTGTGTGTTGTTTTTTGGCTTTCTTATCCATTTGTGTATCAGATAATGTAAGTCTGTACTTCTCTCTATTCATGATGTTCATTATTTGTTAACATATATTAATGTCCTTTTATATTCATGTCTCATAATTTCTTTAACCATCAGTCAATGACATCTATACTGTTTCCAGTTTCTTGCTATCACAAAATTGTTGCTTTAAGTACTTAGTACACACAGACTTTTCTTTTTCTGTCAATGACCGTGTTGGGGTATATGTATAGTACTAAAGTCTCTGGGTCAATGGATATGAATATTTTATTTATTTTCTTTATATAATCCAATTGCTTTCTAGATTGATTATATCAAATCAGAGCTCCACCAATAATGTATCAGTTGGCCTATCTTTCCTCAACCCTTCCAACTTTGTCTATTTTCATCTGTTATCATCTCTATCAATTTGTTCATTTATGAGGTGAAACCTCCAGGTTTTTTGATTTTGATTTTTCTTATTTGTACTAATTTTAAGCATTTTTCATATGGTTGAATTGGAATTAAGTAAGGTAGAGTTGTACAAAGTCATTAGCCTCACTCTTCTAGAGACATCAAAGTCTGGTGGCAAGAAAAAAGTGGACAATTGGTGATGGCCCAGGATGCTGTGATTACCTTGCCATTTTTGATGTCTGACTAAACTCTGAGAGCTCAGCTGCCTTCGTGGGCATTGGAATAAATTGGTTTCATTCACTCAGGCCACTGGAAAGTCTTTGCTTGCTTGAGGTAGACATCACCTTAACTCTCTAATGTGTTTGAGCCCTGCCAGTTACCTTAACCTGATTTATTCCATCTAATGAGAAAGATTTACCAGGGTGTGACTGTTGCATATACTAAGCTTCTTGGTGCCACAGATTAGAGTTGGATAGCAGGTGAACATCAAAGGTGGATGAGCAGACATGATAGAGTGCAGCAAGCCCTTCCATCAGGACTGCTGGTTTACCTTGGATACCCCATATCCTACATACTATACATTTCATATATTTTTGTTGGTTTCTTACATTCACTGGATGTCAGACTAATAGAATATATTCATGTTGAATTTACTGTGAAATACGGCATAAAATTTTGACCTAGACCTAATTTCTGCCAGGATGCATTCCTGTTTTCCCAGAAATTCTTGTCAAGAAAGTTGTTCTTCCCTAATTAATTTTAATTTGAAATTTATTGAACATTGAGTTATTGAGTTCCTTTTTTTCAGCTTCTTCTTTGTCTTATCTCTTTTGCCAATTTACTTTTTTTACTTTAACCAATTACAAATTGCTTTGATATAGCATGAGATATAGAAGGAACATACTATACCTTTACTGTTGCCTTTTTGTTATTTCTCAAGATGTTCTATATAGCTTTAGCCTTTCAAAGTTAGGCATTTTTCCTGTGGAAACAAAAAAACAGAAATTAAGTTATCACCATAAATGCCAAACTATTAATAGCAGAACTTTTGTGAAGCCATAGAATTATAGAAAAAGGAGGTACATTGATTGATGTATAACTAAATTAATTGTGGTACATAAATATAAAAATGTATTCCTGTACCAAAAAAAACAAAAAAAACCCAACCCTCTAGATATGAAGAACTCGGCAAGTCATATTAATGGTTGTATAGTCAAGTAAGAAGGGTCTGTTAAAGTATCTTCACAAGTATTAGACTTACTTAAATCTACAGAATAAGAATAATGATAGTGAAGGCTTTTAAAATATAACTTTAAAAGTAGTCATCTTAGATCTCTGGTAATTACAGAAGGGTAATAGAAAGGGATTTGCATACCTTTCATTTAAACAAGGCATTTTTACAAACATTTCCCATATGTTGGAGATAAGATCTTAACAAAATGTAGAAAATCAGAAATACAAAGCATATCAATAATGACACAACAGAGAAAACGTATAGGACTTAGTTAAAAGAATTCTCAGGCAGAAAATATATATTGCCCGAGATTTTCATCAACAAAAGAAAAAAAAAACACAAATCAATGAATTGGGAATAAAGCAACAATTCAACCATCCTCAAATAAATAACAAAAAAAATCATGAAAATTAAAGAAGAAATTTTAAAAAATATCAAGCAAAAAGTTCACTAAATTAGTAAATACAGGTAGGAGCTATTTTTTAAACCAGTAAGATAAATACTTCATCCAATTAAAAGAAAAAAACCTAAAGAATTATATCAAAAATGAAAAGGGGGAATTCACAACAATCTAAGAAGAAATTGTCAGAAGCTGACAAAACTTGTAATGTACATGAAATAAACACTTTTAAAAGTAAAAAAAAAAAAGCAAAGGTTTGACAAGAGAAGAAATGTACTTATCAAATAACCCTGTCACAAAAAATAAACAAATCAAAAATGAACTCCTAAAAAAAGAACAGATTGCATTATAAGTGAATTCTGTTAAATATTCAAAGAACAAATATTTTCGGAGGGGCATGAATTATTTATTTGCATAATCAGGAGGGAGGAAGAGGCCTTTTAAAGGATCAGATTAATTTCTAAAAATCAGAGTACCAAAGGATATTTGTTCTATAGTACACCTCCTTTATTTCAGTTTAATACCACACTATTGTTTTCTTTAATTAAAACTCAGGCACTAAACACCACTGCATAATATTAATGGTGAAAATATACTGCATCATGCACTGAATCAAATTGTTAAATCAACCAAAAATATTATAAAGACCAAGCCTGGCCTTGGAAAAGGATGAGGAAATCTACCTGTCACATATTTTCACAAAGGTGGAGGAACATGGATGTGCAACATTTTTATGGTATCAGACTCCATTCATGTATTTCTTAGTTTTGCTGAAGTATTTTTTTCCTTTCTTTTAAAAAATTCTCTTACCCTTTGGTGAAGGAAGAGGTAAGTGATATATTTTGAAAGTAATGTAATTTAAAAACAAAAAAAAATAATCAATTTAAAGAGAAATGTGAAAGGGTCATGTTCGTTACTATAAAGCATCTCAGATAATCATGGTCTTCGCTCTCAAAATCTGGAAACTGACATGAATGAATCAAATAGCAAATATTTTTCAAAATGTTCACTCAATTCCAGGCTTTAGGACGTATCACATTTTTGAATTATTTATTGTAAAATGCTATATACTAGCTATAAATTATTCCTAAACTATGGATATTTATCACTTTCCATTGCAGGAACATTGTAAAGTTGCCCTTTGAAAGTACCAACAAACCTACATTAAATAGTAAGTACTCTTATTTCCATCACCTCCTTATTACTTAGGGAACTATATAGTTTCACGTAAGTATAAGCTGAAGGGTATATTACTCTATTTATAAATATTGCTATATATTAAAGATTCTTGTAGTTAAAACAATTTATCTCAAATTATTTACTACATAGGAATAGCTAAGATTCTTAGGAGATATCCAGATATTATGCAAGAAATCCTGAAATCTGTATATTGAATGCAATATTATTTTTATCATTTGCCTTTGAAAGAATTAATGGTTAGGTATATTTCTTTTTATATCAATAGAAAACATTCACAATTTTAGTAATACCTGGAATTGCTACTTAGAATGGAAAAGGCATGGTGAAATTTTCTGAAATATTCCTTCTTACAATGGAAAAAGACCTTGGGACCACAAATCTCCTAATAATCATCTATAAAGCTAGAATGTTACCACTGCTGGTGTAGTTCTTTTATTACTTAAATATTCCTTCAAGCCACAAGGGAAAGAAGATTTCAAAATCAGTAGTCAGTAGGCTGAGACAATAAATTTCTGGTTTATAACAGGTCAGTTCCTCACTTTTATTAAATTGTCTTCTTGAAGATATCACTGGGAACTTAAAAAATAACTACACCACTTTAGTAGTTTTTGGCACCAAGATGATACTTCATAGACCTTGACATTTTCCATCTAAAGGTAGACATATTTGTTTAATTTTGGAAATCCTGCCATTCATTATGATGTTCATAATTTTATAGCTAAAGAAGAACTTCTTGGTGCACCTTCCAAATGCTTGGGGGCATACTTTAGATTATTAATACTTTAATTATGTTAATTACAACAATAAGTTTTTGTTGGAAACTATATCTTTTATTGAGTGAGGTATGATGTCTTTTATAAGTTGAAAGAATCCCACTTACTCTTTAATCAGACATATATTGAATTAGTTTTTTCAACATTAGGGATAGGCTTGTGTTGATCCATATACTCTCCTTCATCCGTATTACTTAGCGATCATATTTTTCAAGGTGGCTATCCTGGACTAAGAATGCAATTAAAGTTTATGCCACTAATAGGAACTAACTGGTCTGTCAATTTGTTCACATTAGCCACATCAGTATCATACTATAAGGGACTGGGCTAACCATATAATCCTCCATCAGAAATGTAGTATGTGCTCTAATACTCATACACCCCTCCCCAATTCCTCAGCAGATATTATTCTATGAACATAGATAAAAAGAAGCAATGATATGTGTAAACTATTTCCAGTGGCCAATGCTGACAGAATGAATTCAGGAACCAAAATTCTTGCATCAGGCAGTCATGAATCTAATTTCTCTTATGAGAAATGAAGTCTATTCTAAAAGATTACTCTGAACATCCACCTTCTACTAAGTATATCATTATGTATTCTTACTTTCAATAATCTAGTACCAACACCTCTGATGGAGGGCTTTCTTTGCCCTTTGTGGAGCTTCTCATCCACCTTCAGTGTCCATCTTTCATCCAACTCTCACCTGTAGCTCCAAGAAGCTGTAACATGAGTAGCAGCCATACCCCAGTAACATTTCCTCAGCAGACAGTTTTACCGAGGTTGAGGGCAACCAATAGGCCTCAAACCTGACAGTGAATTAGGGAAAAATCTACATCACACATGTGAAGACTTCCTTGGGTGGAATGGGTGGATGAAAAAAAATGTTTCAACAGTCATGAAGGTGGCTGAATCAGGTGCTTTGGGGCACTTAGAACTTAGTCAGACATAAAAAATATCAAGGTCTACTGATTAAGACTGAACCAGTAGAGAAGTTGACTCATCTTAAAGCATGAAATCACAGGTCCAGTCCTTATCCACAATACCCATTCATTGTATTTCTTCTGGGAGCAAATACAAGTTATATTGTTATATTATAACCAATGTTATATTATAACCAATTTTCATATGTCAATATACATGTTGTATATTTTCCTCCTGTGCAGCATTTTTACCTATTAATATTTTTAAAAGGCAATTTTTTCATTCATTTGGCAAATAGCATATTGCTTTCTCTTGTTTTCACATCTACTTATGACAAACTATTTTATATTATTTAAAATATATTATTGCAAATGGAAATACCAATCTCTAGGTTGAACTTGAATATTTATGAAGCTATAGGAATCTATACATAAAACAAGTCTATTTCTTGACTCCTTTGAATGTTCTTTTTGGAATGAATTTTAAAATGGATGAATTTTCAAAAAAAATATAAATTTCAGACTCACAGGGAAACTTTATAAACCTTGGGGAAGTCACTGTGCCTTACATCATTTTGAAGTATGAACTTCATTGTATTTTAACTTAGTAAAATACGTGGAAAGGTAGCATCAAAGTTCATAACTTGCTTATTCATATATTTTCCTTTAAAAAATATGGTGGCAAATTTGTAGCAATATAACTCTTAAAAAATATAGTGATAAAGTAACAATTTGGAAAGGAAATGCTTGTTTGGTAATCCTAGCTGTAATTCATGTTCATATAGTGGGATTTTGTGGAAGCAAAATTACACAGTTCTTTAAAGATCCCAACCTCTCTAAAATAAAGGCAACTCTCTTACTCTTGGTTTCAGAGAAGGTTCTGATCTGCCTTGGTAAAGGAATTTTATTTTTTCATCCAGGAGTTCCATATGTCAATGAAATTACAGTCCAATCCCTAACCCTGGCCTAATCATTCTTTCATTCTGGACTTTGCTTACGAATATACAAAGATGATAATTTAAGTATCATGTATGAGAAGCAGCAACCAAATCACATTAGCTGGTTTTCTCGAATATGTGCAAAGGTGTGTAATATATAATAACTCTGAAACTTTGGAGCCAGTCTGTTAAGGGGTTTAGTTGTCAAAGACATGAGTTTATATTTGGTTCTAGAACATATAGAAAGCCAAGGGGTCTTCTTGAGTGAAGAAAAATCATGGTCACAGAAAAGTTTAAGAAAACAACTTTAGAAGGTTTTGGCATATAGATTGTTAAAGTAAGAGACTAGAGACAAGGTGTGTAGTTAGGGAATTTTATAATAATCTAGCTGGAAGTGCTAATGGTCTGACCAAGGTGGGTGGTGGTATAATTAGAAAGGTATAGATCCATACACCAGAAATACTTATGCCTGAAAATCCTTTGATTTTCTTATTGCCCAATGCATGCTTTAAAATGTTAAAGTAAAAGACCTTTTGTTGTGTTTCAGATTATCGATATCCAGAGTCACTTGCAACAAATAACATTTATGATTATAATCTTAGAACATACC
Organism: Bettongia penicillata ogilbyi; assembly: GCA_023548195.1. Lineage (NCBI taxonomy): Eukaryota > Metazoa > Chordata > Mammalia > Diprotodontia > Potoroidae > Bettongia > Bettongia penicillata. The sequence continues at coordinate 2,018,212 of JAJHZJ010000071.1, forward strand.
ATCACTTAAATTTCACTTGGGTAACTGATCTTGCTTCCCTCATCCATACTATTTCTTTTGGATTTATATTGATAGCTGAATTTTCCTAAGCATCTATATCTATCATTTTTAAAAGTTTTCTCTTTTCCTTTTCATCGTGACAGTTTACATCACCTAAAGTTTGTTCTTGAGAATATCCCATTCATCTTGGCTTGACATCTCCTTTAGACTTATAGGTCATAGGAGACAATGTATCCTTTTTCTTAACTCTTTGAAATTCGCTATCTAAAACATAGGTGATATGTATCAGATTATGGATCATATTTTCCCTCATATTTTATGAATGTTAAGATATAGTAGTCACCTCTTCCCAGTATTTTCATCATTCTTATTTTCTATTTCCTTTTGGCAGTTCAGAATTCAAACTAAAATAGCAGTTACATTTATCACTTTCTTCACATTTTCAATAATCCATTAGCATTAAGATAAGTCAAGAATGTACCAATAACTAAAAAAAAAAAAGACCCAACACATATAGAAATATTTGAGAAGTCATTCTTGTGGGAAGGGCTCTTCCTCATGCCTTTAGACCAGTTTTATGCTGTTTTCTGAATTCATCATTGATTATCCTCTTATTAGATATTTCTAATTTCACCGTTCTATCACATCATTTTCCTTTGAACTCTGACCCAATGTTTCCTACTCTGACTGATAAATTTTCTCAGGTGATCAAGCAATCAAAAAGAATTTATAAAAGGTTTACCATATTCTAGGTACTGTGCCAAATGCTAAGGCTATTGAGAAAGAATAGAAACAGTCCTTGCCCTTCAAAACTTACATACCAATGGCAGAGAAAAAACATACAATTAGTACATACATGAAAGAGTATAGGTGTTTTCAGAGTAAATGAAAGGTAGCTTAATAGCAGAAGGCATTATTAACAGTTGAGTAGAGAGAACCAGGAAAGGAATTGTGTAGAAAGTGATATTTGAACTGAGTCTTTATGGAAGCTAGAATTTTCAGGTGACAGAGGTGAGGAGGGAGCACCTTTAGGCATGGTGCAGAACTACCATAAAGGAGGAGGAGCCAAGATGGCAGAGTAGAAAGACTCATGTATGCTAGCTCTGAATCGACAGCCCATAAATAAAAAGAACTCCCCACAAATTCTGGAGCAGTGCAAGCCACCCAGCAACTCAGTGGAGGAGATTTCTGTTCCAGAGAGCCCTGAAAAACTGACCCCAAAGGTCCATTGTGCACCGGACAGCAGAGTCCAGCCCTGCGCTGCCCTGGCCATGTGGCCCCAGAGGAGCAGATCCGAACAGGCTTCAGGGATGGAACCTCTAGCGGCCATGAGGATCCCTCCACCCACAGGCGCTACAGGTCATTCTGGGCTGGCCGACTGGGGAGTGGGGTGTCTCCATAACTCAGGGCCCCTGGGGAGACAGCAGCAGAGGCAGTGGCAGAGGCAGGAGCTCTGCTCCATTACCGAAAGGTCTCTGCATAAACCCCCTGAGGGAACTGAGACTAGGAGGTGGCCCTGCCTCCACCTGAGCACCAGAATTTAAGCTCACATTGACTAGCAACCTTGCCCACCACGGAAAGCCCTGAGGCTGGGGAGCAGCACTTGAATCTCAGACCCCAAGCATTAGCTGGGCAGATCTAGGTGGGGGTGGAGAGGAATCTCAGAAGTCAAGTAACTGGCTGGGAAAATGCCCAGAAAAGGGAAGAAAAATAAGACCATAGAAAGCTACTTTCCTGGGGAACAGATGTTCCTGCCTTTCATTTCTGATGACAAGGAACAATGCTTACCATCAGAGAAAGACGTGGAGGTCAGGGTCTCTCTATCCCAGACATCTGAGGTGGAAGATGGTGGGCTCAGGCCATGGAAGAGCTCAAAAAGGATTTTGAAAATCAAATTAGACAAGTTGAGGAAAAACTGGGAAGAGAAATGAGAGAGATGCAAGAAAAGCATGAAAAGCAGGTCAACACCTTGGTAAAGGAGACCCAAAAAAATGCTGAAGAAAAGAACACCTTGAAAAATAGGCTCACTCAATTGGCAAAAGAGGTTCAAAAAGCCAATGAGGAGAAGAATGCTTTCAAAAGCAGAATTAACTAAATGGAAAAAGAGGTTCAAAAGCTCACTGAAGATAATAGTTCTCTCAAGATTAGAATGGAACAGATGGAGTCTAATGACTTTCTGAGAAAAAAAGAAATCACCAAACAAAACCAAATGAATGAAAACATGGAAGAGAATGTGAAATATCTCATTGGAAAAACAACTGACCTGGAAAATAGATCCAGAAGAGACAATTTAAAAATTATGGGACTACCTGAAAGCCATGATGAAAAAAAAAGGGCCTAGACATCATCTTTCATGAAATTATCAAGGAAAACTGCCCTGATATTCTAGAACCAGAGGACAAAATAAGTATTGAAGGAATCCATTGATCACAGCCTGAAAGAGATCCAAAAAGACAAACTCCAAGGAACATTGTGGCCAAATTCCAGAATTCCCAGGTCAAGGAGAAAATATTGCAAGTAGCTAGAAGGAAATAATTCCAGTATTGTGGAAATACAATCAGGATAACACAAGTTCTAGCAGCTTCTACATTAAGGGATTGTAGAGCATGTAATTGGATATTCCAGAAGTCAAAGGAACTAGGACTAAAACCAAGAATCACTTGCCCAGCAAAACTGAATATTCAAGGGAAAAAATGGTCTTTTAATGAAATAGAGGACTTTCAAGCATCCTTTATGAAAAGACCAGAGCTGAAAAGAAAATTTGACTTTCAAATACAAGAATGAGGAGAAGCATGAAAAAGGAAACAGCAAAGAGAAGTCATAAGGGACTAACCAAAGGTGAACTGTTTACATTCTTACATGGAAAGACAATATTTGTAACTCTTAAAACTTTTCAGTATCTGGGTAGTTGGTGGGAGCACACACACACATACACACACACACATGCACACACACATGTGCGTGCACACACACATACACACATGCACGCACATACAGAGACAGAGAGCACAGAGTGAATTGAATAGGATGGGACAATATCTTAAAAGAAATTAAGGTAAATGGTGAGAGAGAAATGTAGTGGGAGGAGAGAGGGTGAAATGGAATGGGGTAAATTATATCTCATTCAAGAGGCAAGCAGGAGACTTTTTAGTGGAGGGAAAATGGAGAGCTGAGAAAAATAAATGAAGTTTACCCTCATCACATTCGACTAAAGGAAGGAGTAAAATGCACACTCATTGTGGTATGAAAACTTATCTTACAATACAGGAAAGTCGGGGAGGAGATAAGCAGGGTGGAGGGGATGATGGAAGTGAGGGCAATGGCAGGAGGGAGCAATTTGAAGTCAACACTCGGGGAGGGACAGGATCAAAAGACAGAATAGAAACAATGGGGGGCAGGATAGGATGGAGGGAAATACAGTTAGTCTTACACAACATGACTGTTATCGAAGGCATTTGCAAAACTACACAGATATGGCCTATATTGAATTGCCTGCCTTCCCAAAGGGGATGGGTGGGGAGGGAGGGATGGGGAGAATTTGGAACTCAAAGTTTTAAGAACAACTGTTTAGTATTGTTGTTGCTACCAGGAAATAATAAATACAGTTAGTGGGGAATAGAAAGTCATCTGACCCTACAGGACAAAAGAGAAGATGGGGACAAGAGAAGGGAGGGATGATAGAAGAGAGGGCAGATTGGAGATAGGGAAAATTAGAATCTTGGTCTATTGGGGTTGGGGTAGGGGATAAATGGGGAGAAAATTTGGAACCCAAAATTTTATGATAATGAATGTAAAAAGTTAAATAAATAAATTTATATTAAAATTAAAAAAATTAAAAATCAAAAAAATATAAATTAAAAAAAATAGCATAAAGGCAAAGGAAGGAGAGATCATATGTATCAAAAATATCGTAAGTGAAGAATAGCAAATAGACTAGTCTGACTGGACCATACAGTTTGCACAGAATAATAGGAAATGGAGAGTATGTCAGTATTGCTGGATCGTAGAATGTATTAAGAGACTGAAAATGAAGGATATCTCTAGTTTGTGATTTATATTTTATCCTAAAGGTTGTAAATGGCACTGTACTGTAATCATAATAATCAATCATTATTAATTAGGAAAATTATATGGGTAGGCCTCTATTTCTTAACAGCCAAATATACAGTGGTATTTTTATTGTTTTTCTTCTTAGAAATTCCATAATTTTCCATCCCATAAGCTTTATGTAAGTTACCAAGATACTCTTCAGTAATGTTGCTATTTCTATGTCATATCTTATTCTGTTGAATCTGTCCCAGAACCTGCAAGGGTTTTGTTGTTGTTGCTATATTGAAAATATTCTCCCTCTTCGATTTTTGAAATAACCTTTTAATTAACCTTTGCCTTAAATTTCTTCCCATTTTAATCCATTCACTGCAGAGTATTTAAGGTGATTTTTCTTAAGTACAGGTTCTACCACATTCCCTTATTCTAAATTATAGTGGTTCCCTCTTAACATTAGGATTAAATATAATCTCTTTTAGTTACTTAGAGCTTTTCACAACCTGACCCCATATTACCTTTCCAAAATTCTTAGACTTTGCTTTGTTCTACATATTGTAGGATCTAGCCATACTAGCCTATTAACTTTTCCTCACACATGATGCTCCACCTCCTGGACTGAATGTTCCCCTTGACTCAGGTGTTCTGACATCTTATCTCCACCTCTTTGAATCCCTAGCTTCGATATTCAATTCAAATGCCACTTTCTTCAAGAACTCTCTTTTGGAGGGGCGGAGCCAAGATGGCGGAGTAGAAGGACGCACGTTTACGAGCTCCGAAACCAAAGCCCATGGAATTGGTGTAGAAAGAGTCCCCCATAGATTCTGGGTGAGTGCAAGGTGTGCAGAGGCAGAGTGGAGGAGATTTCCGTCCCAGGGAGCCCTCAAGACCCGTCCCCAGGGTCCGGCGCGCCCCGGAGAGTAAACCCGACCCCCAGCGCTGCCCTGGCCGAGGCATCAGAGAAGCGGATCGGAGCAGGCTTCAGAGACGAAAGCTGAAGCAGCCGGGAAAATCCCTCCGCCCACAGAAGCAGGTCAGTGAGAGAGGCCGGGCTGAAGGAGAGGGGAAGCAGGGCGTCCGTGACTCGGGCCCCCTCGGGAGGAAGCGGCGGCAGCAGGGACGGGGGCAGGAAGCGGCGGAGGCAGAGGCGTGGGCTGGGGCTGAGGCGGCAGCGGCCCAGGACTCAGGAATCCCCCAGCTGCAGGCGGGATCTTCATTACAGAAGATTCCCGTATAAAACCTGACGGAGCTGAGCCTGGGAAACGGCCCTGCCCCCGCCCCGCTCTGTTGCTGAAGACTTCTGCTCGGGACCCCCAGGGGAGCTGAGATTGGGAGGCGGGCCCCCCACCCCGCCCCCACCCGCTCCATTCTTGAGAGTCTCTGCATAAAGCCCCCCGAGGGATCAGAGTCTCAGAGACAGCCCTGGCCCCGCCCCAGCACCTGAACTAAAGCTCACTGATTGATAGCCAGCAGGAGGAAAGCCCATTTAAATCTCAGAGCCCAAGCTGGGCGGATCCAGGCGGGGGTGGAAAGGAATCTCAGAAGTCAAGTAACTGGCTGGGAAAATGCCTAGAAAGGGGAAGAAAAATAAGACTTTAGAGAGTTTTTTCCAACAAATGCAAATGATCCCAACCTTCGGATCTGATGGGGGGAGGACGACAACGTATTTTTCCCATCAGGGAAAGATGTGGAGGGCGGGGCCTCAGCACCCCAGACACCCCAGGGGGGTGTTGGGTGGGCTCAGGCCTTGGAAGAGCTTAAAAAGGATTTTGAAAAGCAAGTTAGACAGGTGGAGGAAAGACTGGGAAAAGAAATGACAAAGATGCAAGAAGAGTATGAAAAAAAGGTCAATATCTTGGTAAAGGAGACCCAAAAAAATGCTGAGGAAATTAACACCTTGAAAAATAGGCTCACTCAATTGGCAAAAGAGGTTCAAAAAGCCAATGAGGAGAAGAATGCATTCAAAAGCAAAATGAGCCAAATGGAAAAAGAGGCTCAAAAGCTAACTGAATTTAATAGTTCTCTCAAAATTAGAATGGAACAGATGGAGTCTAATGACTTTATGAGAAACCAAGAAATCACCAAACAAAACCAAAAGAACGATAAAATGGAAGAGAATGTGAAATATCTCATGGGAAAAACAACTGACCTGGAAAATAGATCAAGGAGAGACAACTTAAAAATTATGGGACTACCTGAAAGCCATGATCAAAAAAAGAGCCTAGACCTCGTCTTGCATGAAATTATCAAGGAAAACTGCCCTGACATTCTAGGACCAGAGGGCAAAATAAGTATTGAAAGAATCCATCGATCACCACCTGAAAGAGATCCAAAAAGAGAAACTCCTAGGAACATTGTGGCCAAATTCCAGAACTGCCAGCTCAAGGAAAAAATCTTACAAGCAGCTAGAAAGAAACAATTCCAGTACTGTGGAAATACAATCAGGATAACCCAAGATCTAGCAGCTTCTACATTAAGGGATCGAAGGGCGTGGAATAGGATATTCCAGAAGGCAAAGGAACTAGGACTGAAACCAAGAATCACCTACCCAGCTAAACTGAGTATAATACTTCAAGGGAAAATATGGTATTTCAATGAAACAGAGGACTTTCAATCATTCTTAATGAAAAGACCAGAGCTGAAAAGAAAATTTGACTTTCAAACACAAGAATGAGAGGAAGCATGCAAAAGTAAACAGCAAGGAGAAGTATTAAGGGACTTACCAGAAATGAACTGTTTGCATTCATACAGGGAAGGACAATATTTCTAACTCTTAAAACTTTTCAGTATCTGGGTAGTTGGTGGGACCACACATACACATGTACACGCATGCACACACATACACACATGCATTCACATGCAGAGACAGAGAGCACAGATTGAACTGAATAGGATGGGACAATACCTTAAAGGAATTAAGGTAAATGATGAGAGAGAAATGTAGTGAGAGGAAAGAGGGGGAAATGGAAGGGGGTAACTATATGTCATTTAAGAGGCAAGTAGGAGATGTTTTTAGTGGAGGGAAAAAGAGGAGAGCTGAAGAAAAAAACAAAAAACAAACAAACAAAAGTTTACCCTCATCACAATTGACTAAACGAAGGAGTGAAATGCACACTCATTATGGTATGAAAACCTATCTTACAGTATAAGAAAGCGGGGGAGAAGGAGATATTGGGGGGGGATGATGGAAGGGAGGGCAAAGGGAGGAGGGAATAATTGAAAGTCAACACTTGGGGAGGGACAGGATCAAAGAGAAACAATGAGGGGCAGGTTAGGAGGGATGGCAATTCAGTTAGTCTTACACAACACGACTATCAGGAAGGTCATTTGCAAAGCTACACAGATATGGCCTATAATGAATTGCCTGCCGTACCAAAGGGAATGGGTGGATAGGGAGGGATGGGGAGAATTTGGAACTCAAAGTTTTAGGAACAATTGTTTAGTATTGCTGTTGCAACTAGGAAAGAAGACATACAGTTAATGAGGAATAGAAAGTCATCTGACCCTACAGGAGAAAAGAGAAGATAGAGATAAGGGAAGGGAGGGATGACAGAAGAGAGGACAGATTGGAGATAGGGAAAATTAGATTGCTTGGGGTATTGGGGTGGGGGGAGGGGAGAAAAAGGGAGAAAATTTGGAACCCAAAAATTTGTGAAAATGAATGTAAAAAGCTAAATAAATAAATAAAATAAAATAAAAATAAAAAAAAAAAAAAAAAAAAAAAGAACTCTCTTTTGGTCACTCCAACTTTTAGTCCTCTCCATTACAAAGTTACGTTGTCTTTGCTTTATGCCTTACGTATACCTTTATATCTTATATAATATCTCTCTCTCTCTCTCTCTCTCTCTCTCTCTCTCTCTATCTCTCTCTGTATACATATACAGCAATCATTCCTCAATTGAATATATGCCCACATATATATGTATGCATATATATATTTGTATGTGCGTATGTATGTGTAAAATGCAATATGTATGTGTGCATGTGTGATGTAATGCATGTAAGTATATGTATATATGCATGTATGTCTATATATAATCATGTGCACATATGTTTTGTGGTACACAGATATTAGAATATTATTATATAATAAGAATTAATGCATAAGCAAAATAATGAAATTTTGTGAATACCTGTGTGTGCATGTACATGTTTTACCTTGAGGGAAGAAATCTTTTCATTCACTCTTTGTCTTTCTATCCCTAGTAACTGTCACAGTTTGTGAAGCATAGCAGATGCTTAAAAATTCTTTTGTTTAAATGAAAATATTTTTATCTGATATCCTTTATTAAAAATCATTGATATTATTTTGTTTTTTACATCATCTTCAATTCCAAATACATTCCTCTTCTCTCTCCTCAAATAGCCAATCTTTGTAAAAGAATGTGGGGGGGGATGAAAAGCAGAAAAAAAAAAACAAAACTAATCAGTATGTCAGCTGTACCATAATCAATGTTCATATTTTCCAACCTCTGCAAAGAAGGGTGGGAAGGTAAATTTTTGCTTTTATTCTTTGTTGTTGATTTAGATCATTATGATTACTTAGTGTTTTAAAATTATGTTTGTGCTAGCCATATAAATTCTTAAGGTCATTGGATATTTTTTTTCTGGTTCTGATTACTTCACTTTGTATCAGTTCATTTACACTTCCCCATGATTTTCTATATTGTGCATATTCATTGGTATGCAGTAATGTTCCATCATGTTTATGTGCTACAATGTTTTTAGACATTTCCCAATTGATGGGCATCTACTTTCCTATTTCCAATTTTTTGCCACCCCCCCCCAAAAAAAAACCTGCCATAAATATCTCTATGTGTATGCATCCTTTCTGTCTTGGATATCCTTGGAATATGCCCTCCCAGTCACATCTCTACTTAAAGTGTAATGGAAACTCACTTATTTCACATACTTCCAAATTGTTGTCCAGAATTGTTGGATCAATTTACAGCTCAACCTATTGTTATGTGGCAGACGTCTCCTGACAACCTTTGTTAGGTACAATCCTTAGCTACAATTCTTCCTAATGACAATTCTTTTATTTAAAGCTGAAATCTTGAAAGCTATTTTCTGTTCTCAGACCATGTTCTATTCACTTTACCAATCTAACTTTTCTGAAGTCCTTGCTTTCAGGAAATGACAATGATATAAACCAAAACTTCAGATTTTTTTAACCTAGAATGGTATAATATCTAGTCATATTTTTTAGATTGTTCCTGATGGTATCATCTGTTCTCATGTCAGCCACATAGAGTGCATCGTGGTTTTTCAGTATAACTGCTGCTTGGCAGACTTCACCTATTTTTAAAAATAAAAGGTATAGCAAAGAAGTCATGATGACTCCTCAGTAGCCCATTCGATACTTAGGCCAATTGCCAAGAACTTCCTCTTCTCCTTTCCTCCTTATTTCATACCATTCAGATATATTTTGCCATGTTTTCCTCCTTCACTCCTGTTTCTTATGAAGAATTGACTTAGTCCTTAGCAAGGCTAACCCCTCTACTTATTCATGTGAGGTCATTGCAACTCATCTCTTCCAATAGATTGCCCTCTCTGACGTTCCCACTATTTCACTTATGTCCAACCTTTCCTTCCCTATTGACTAATTTCCTACTGCCTGCAAGGCTACCTATGTTTTCCCTATGTTGGAAAAAAACAAAAACCATTCAATTGATCCTTCCATCCCTGCTAACTATCATCGTGTATCTCTTCTGCTTTTCGTAGCTAAACCCCTCAGTAAGTACATTTACAGTAGGTGTCTCTGCTTTCTCTCTTCTCACTCTCTTACAGTCAACCTTCTTACCTTATCATTTCACAAAACTACTCTCTACAAAGTTACTAATGATCTCTTCATTGCCAAATCCAATGAACTTTTCTCAATCCTCATTCTCCTTGCTCTCTCCACAGTCTTTGAGATTGTTGATCATTCTTTTCCTCCTTGGTAATTCCTTCTCTCTAGGTTTTCAGGACAGCACTCTTTCCTGGTTTTCTTTCTACATATTGACCACTCCTCTTTCTCCTTTTCTGGATCTTCACTCCTTTAAATTACAACCTAAAGCTATAGGTATCTATTCAGAAACTGTCCTAAACCCTCTTCTTTTCTGTCTCTACATTACTTCACTTCTCTCATCAGCTTCTATGGATTTAATTACCATGTCTATGCTGCTGATTTTCAAATGCGCTTTCTTGCCCTAATCTCTCTGCTGACTTCCAGTTGTACATCTTCAAATTCCATTCAGTCATCTCAAACTGGATATCCACCAGACATCTGCAACTCAGTATATCCAAAATAAAACTCATTATCTTTCTCCCTACTCCCCACTTCTACATTCTCTATTACTGTCGAAGGTAACACTGGGGTGCAGGATGTGTTTAGGGAGGACAAGTACCTTGGTGTGATGGCTGCAAAATCTGTTTTGTGGCTCTTTCCACCTTTGGTGTTCACCTGTTCCACCCAACTCTCACCTGTGGCTCCAAAAAGCTGCAGCATGGGCAGCGGCCACACTTTGGCAAACCATTTCGACAGAAGGGCCAAATCAGGATGAGGATAACCATGAAGTCTCAAACACTTTGGTGAGCTAGAGGGTTGTCTATCACAAGCATGTGAAGACTTCCTCTGTGGAATGAGTGGATGAGAACAATTTGTTTCAATGACCATGAAGGCAGCTGAAGCATGCAATGTGGAGCGCTTAGAGCTTGGTTAGACACTGAAGATGCCAAAGTCATCCACAGCAGCCTGAGTCATTGACAGCCATCTTGACTCTGTCCTGCCACTGGACTATGATGGTTCTGAAAAAGAGAGTGAGGCTGAAGATTTCATGCAATTCTGCCTCACTTAAATCCAATTTATGCATGAATCAAAGACATCACCCATACAATTTAACTATTATGCCTCAAAATCCTGTGGCAACAATCAAGTGATGAAGGAGTGATGTGGATACACTGAGAGGTGTAGTCATAACACTGCCCACAGACGGCCCTGGTCATAGGGTTTTTTCTTGTGGGAAGCAGCAGTGGGAGTCAGCAGCCCCTTGGTGTCTGAGGAGCCTTTTAAGGATCCCACTGTTGACTGCCTGGTGTGAGGAAGGGGCTAAAAAATCTGCCTTACACAGTGTCTGCTTACCCAGCACTGGCCTCATTACTAGGGCAGATGGGAAATGCCACTATGTGATCAAAACACAAAATAATGCGCAACATCTGCAAAGATTAGTCCATTCATCCTCAGCACATGGCATATACATACACCTATAGACAACATAAAATCCAATTGACCTGAAAGACAAACGGCTTTTGGTGCAAGAGAACTCAACAGGTATGACATTCAAATAGCAGCCCTGAATAAAACAAGGTTGGAAAATGAAGGCCAGCTTACTGAAATTGGAACTTGATACACATTTTTCTGGAGTGCGCACAGTGAAGACAAGTTTATAATTCTAGGTCACTTTAAGGCTAGAGTAAGCTCAGACTACCAGACATGGCAGGGAGTCTTAGGGAGGAATGGAGTTGGAAACAGCAACAACAGTGGTCATTTGCTGGTGAAGACTTGTGCATCTCATGAGCTTCTTATCACAACACTGTTTTCCATTTACCTAAATGCACTAAAACTTCATGGATGCACCCTTCCAGCAAACCTTGGCATCTAAGAGACTATGTGATTGTAAGAAGACAAAAGACGTGAGAATGACAAAAGCAATGTGTGTTGCAGAGTGCTGAACTGATCATAGACTTGTCCTTTTCAAGCTAAATATTCACATTCATCAAAAGTGCCACGCCCAAGGCAAAATGACTACCAGAAGAATCAATGTCAACAAATTAGAGGACTTCTCCAAGCATGAAGATTTTGTTGTTAAGTTGGAGGTAAAGTTCAGCCAACACATATTTGGCAACAGTGGAGCAGAAAAGGAGTGGGCAGCTTTCAGAGATTTAGTGTATAGCTCTGCATTTGCTCATCTGGCTCAGAAAACTCACAAACATCAAGACTTGTTTAATAAAAGTGATGGAGAAATTCAGAAATTGCTAAATGAAAAATGAGAATGCCACAGGACATACCAACAGGATAGTTCAACCACCTCTAAGAAGGCAGCATTTAATTCCATCAAAAGCAAAGTATGAGCAAAGCTTAGAGAGTTGCAGGATTCCTGGTTCAGTAAGAAGGCAGATGAAATTCAGTTTTATGAGGATAGTAACAATCCAAAGCACTTTTATGATTCCCTGAAAGGTATTTATGGACCAAAAGCCTATGGCGCATCACAACTACTCAGTACTGATGGAGCCATATCGATTAGTGATAAGGACAAGACCCTAGAAAGATGGGCTGAACACTTCCATAGGGTTCTCAACAGACCATCACCAATCAATGCTGAGGACATTGACCATTTACCACATGTTGAAGTCATTCCATCCTTAGCTGAACTTCCAAATGAAAAGGAGGTTCTGAGGGTCATTACACTCCTTTCATGTGGCAAAGCACCTGCTGCTAATGCTATTCCAGCTGAGATTTACAAGGTATGGGGACCATTGCTCATACAAAAGCTGATTGAAATTTTCCAGGTTATATGGCAAGAGAAGGTTATCCCCCAGCAGTTCAAGGATGCCTCCATTGTCCATCTCTATAAGGGTAAAGGGAATAGATTGTCCTGTGACAATCACAGGGGGATCTCTCTCTTAGTCATTGCTGGCAAAATTCTTGCTAGAGTCCTTTTTAATAGGCTCATCCTTCACCTGGAAGATGGGCATATACCTGAGAGCCAGGGTGGCTTCAGAAAGGGCCAAAGAACAGTCAATGTGGGGTTTGCTGCCCGACAACTCCAGTAGAAATACCAGGAGCAGAGCAGAGGTCTGTACACAATATTTGTAGATCTGACCAAGGCCTTTTACCTGTTAGTCATGAAGACATATGGAAAATTGTATCAAAATTTGGCTACCCAGAGAAGTTCATCAGTATTGTACATGAATTTTATGATGGCACACTTGCCTGGGTTTTGGATAATGGACAATGCTTTTGTGCCTTCCCAGTCACCAATGGAGTGCAACAGGGCTGTGTACTTGCTCCCATGCTTTTTACCATGATACTTGCAGCCTTGTTGTCAAATGCTTTCAATGAAGATGAACAAGGCATCAAGGTCAACTACCATACTGAGGGTAAGTTCTTCAATTTGAAAAGGCTACAAGTCAAGATCAAAGTGGAGGGAGAGTTGGTGAGTGACTTTTTATTTGCAGATGATTGTTCACTCAATGAAGCCTCTGAACCTGAGATGCAACAAAGTATGGATCAATTCTCTGCTGCCTGTGATAATTTTGGCTTACTAATTAACACCAAGAAAATACAAGTGCTCCATGAGCCACCACCACACCATCCATGTGTGGAACCACTGGTTAGAATGAATGGAGAAGTGTTGAATGCTGTGAATAAGTTCACTTATCTTGGTAGTGTACTCCCCATGGATGTACACATTGACAATGAGATTGATGCACACACTGCCAGATTAGTGTTTGGTAGGCTCTGATGAAAAGTTTGGGAGAGACGAGGTATTAGACTGACTACCAAACTGAAGATCTACAGAGCCGTTGTGTTGACCTTGTTGCTGCCTGTGAAAACACGGGCAGTCTACCAGTGACATGTCAGGAAACTGAATCGCTTTCATTTGAACTGTCTTAGGAAGATTCTGAGGCTCACATAGCAGGACAAAGCACCAGACACTGAAGTCCTCGTTCGAGATAAACTGCCAAGCATTCAAACTATGCTTCAGAGAGAGCAACTCAGATATGCTGGCCATGTTGTTCAAATGAAAATGTATGCTTGCCAAAAAGACTATTTTATGGAGAACTCACATGGGGCAGGTAATCACATGGTGATCAGAAAAAGAGACAGAAGGATATTCTCAAGGTCTCTCTCAAGAACTTTGGATTTGCTTGTGCAACATGGTAGACACTAGCACAGGACCGCTCAGCATGGCATGTCCACATCAGAAAGGGTGATGTGCTCTATGAGCAAAGCAGAATTGAGATAGCACCAGGTAATCTCAGGATGCACGCACAGACTTGGAGTATCTACCCCAAATGTTCCCATGGATTATCTGTGCCCAATCTGTGGTAGAGAATTCTGAGCTCGTCTTGGCCTGATCAGCCACAGTGGGGCACACTGAAACTTCACTTTATCACTGTGATGTCATTTTGGTCCTCACGGAAAATGAAGGCCAACAACAACAGGAGATAACATCATCCTTCCAGTTCCTCAGGCTCACAACTTAAAGAGTCATCCTGGATTCTTCACTATTTCTCATCCTCTGCATCCAAGATGTTTCCAAAGCTTGCCCATTTTACCTTGCAACAGCTATTGAATATGCCTTCTTCTCTCCTTTGATACTGCTACTCACCTAATGTAGACTCTAATAATTTCACACCTTAATTATTAAAGCAATTTTGTGGGTTTGCCTGCCTCAAGTCAAGTCTTTCCCAACTCCTGTCCATTTTCCATTCAAACATTAAAGTAATTATTCTAAAATGTAAGTCTGATCAAATCACACACACCATCACCCTCCACCCCACTCAATATTCTCCACGGGCTTTGGATTGCCTCTCCAGTCAAATACAATATGCTATGTTTGGCATTCAAAAACTTTCATTACCTAGTGTTCTCCTACCTTTCCAATATTCTTACACCTTACTATTTTATTCAATAACATTAGGCTCTTGATTATTCTATGAACAAGACACACCATCCCTCAGCTCTGGGCATTCTTTCTGACTATCCCCTATGCCTGGAATCTCTCTAACACTTTGACTTCCTTAGCTTCCTTTAAGTCTCAACTAAAATTATACCACCTGCAGGAAACCTTCCCTAATCACTCTTCAGTGTTTTTCTTCTTTCAGTTATTTCCTATAAGTCTTGTATAGAGCTTGCTTTGTATATATTTGTTTGCATATTGTCTCCCTCATTAGATTCTAAACTCCTTGAGAGCAGTGACTGTTGTTTGGCTCTTTTTTTGTATCCTCAGCTCTTAGTCCAGAGTCTGACACATAGTAGGCACTTAATAAATAGTTTTGATTGGTGGATGTAGCAGTAAGCACACCAACATGCATGGGGGACCTCCTATCACAGGTTCTTAGATGTGTATTCATAAAAGAAAAACAACTTTCACGGGGTTAACAATCACATTGATCAAACACATCTATCATTCCTTTAACCAAGTACAGGTATAATTCATTTAGTTCAGAGAATCAGCACCATGAAGTTCAAAGAAAATACAGAGAAATCAAAATATCCACAGATATGGCTTCTTTTGCCTGAATTCAACAGAAAATTGGACCCCAACTGTGTGGCCATAGTTACCGGAGAGAGAAGCATGACATCTAGGTTCTCAAAACTGAGGGTCTCCTTAGTGGCTTCCCAGAATCCTCATCTGGCCAAACAAATACTTCCATGTCAGTAAAATCTAAAGTAATCAATAGCCATGGCTTCCTCTGCTTGATCATAATTCAATAGACAGGTACAACTGTTTGGCCATCACTACCAGAGAGGGAAGCATGACATCTGGATTCTCAAAGCTGGTGGGTTCCTTAGCAGCTTCCCAGAGTCCTCATCTGGCAATCAAATATTTTTACCAAAAACTATGCCCCAAAGGAAAACCTCACCCTCAAGGTATTTATACCTGTTTTAGAGTCAGAGGGCACCCCAACCCTTGGGAACCAGTGCCTCATTACCAAAAGCTGTGGGCATTCCTACAAATCTTTCCTAATCCAACTCCCCTTAATAGGCAGGTCCATTAATGTGTGGGGAAGATCTTTAATCACATTAACAATACAAATACATGCACTGTTTTTAGTTAAAGAAAGTCTTGTTTCTGTACTTTGCTCCTAGTAAAGGCTCTTGATTGATAAGGACAAGATTCAATCAGGCACTTGATTATACTAAAACAAAAACAACAAAAGATTCTAATTTTACATGCCATTACAATAGACTGAAAAAAGTCTCATGGAATTTCCCTTAAGCATTGGCATTCCATTTTGTTAAGGAAACCATTTCAAAAGCTAAGTGAAGTAAACAAAGTTATAACATGCGATGGCAATTGCATTCCTCATAGAAGCCAATAGGGTTACCAGAACATTCAATGGGAGAAGCATGCCAGTCAGTAAATTATTATTTTTTGTCAATATCTTCAGCTGCATTCTGACTGGTATTTAGTACTGTGCGGTGTACACTATCACTTTAGAAAAAAAAAGTTCTGAGATAATCTAGCAGGAATAACATTCTCACTGATTCCCCTACCTCCCTTTACATACTGCTTACATTCATCTTACCATCATGTAATTGTTTTGATGGCTTTATCTTTATCTTTCTCCTTTATGTGTGGAAAAGCCTAAATCACTTGAAAAAGATCTCTTGCTGTTGTAAATCTTATGACTGAAGATATGTAAACCTCCAGACACAAAGTTTCCTAATTAGAATTTATCTTACTCTTTTGAAATGAAATAAATAGCACTGAGCTTTTTCATTAGGAATCTAATCAAAGGGCACACACACACGCACACAGACACACACACTTCATACATCTGCAAACTATTCACACAGAAGCACAGGTATGTACATATATGTTTTTACTGAAATGTTTGATCTTTGAACTACATCTTCACAAATATCTTGCTGAGGTTTTTTGGGGGCGGTATTTTTTAAAATCTTGTAGAAAAAATTTGGAATTGAAGAGTTCAGTTCTTGGAGTTTCAGACTGCATAATTGATGATTTTTGTCCTCATCATTTTCGTTTGATGTGCTCCAACATCAGCCTGAAGCTTTGCACAACTTTGTGTTCACCATTCAAGCATGTATTCTCTGAAGCCATTTATTTTTCTCTTATACTTTTCAATTCTACCCACATTCTCTTTTTAAAGATAAGAAGTGGATATGTATCTCTTGCAAAGTGGAGATGTTTCACCCCTGTCATCTTTCCTGGGACCTTTTAGACTTTCCAGTGATGCCTGGCAGACATAGTTAAACCATAGGTTATTCTTTCTGGACGTACTGGCTTAAGGAAGATATCCCTGAAAAAGTACTTTATTTAGCTAAGAAGTACCAGATGGGTCAATTGACAGAATTTTTTAGCTGCTTAAAATTTGAAAAAGCTTAGGTATTTTTTTCCTTTGTATCTCATCATTTTTTCCTAATTATTTTCAATCAACATTTCTTAGTATTCTTAAGATTCTCGAGGTCACAACAACAACAACAACAAAAACCCTGTAGTTTTAGCTATTACAGCTAGATTATTAAATGATGCAGATTATTCCAAGACATTCTTAAATTTCAGTTCTTCTGGTATTTAAATGATTTCTAGATCTTTTTTCTTCTTAAACTTTATTCCAGGAAATGCCATTATGTTTCAAGTTGAATAATAATAAGTTTTTAGCCTAGTTCTTTATCTTTATCTTTTCTAAAATTAAAATTGATCATCAGAAGCATTATTACATAGAGGGCAGAGGATAGCCACAGAGTCAGCAAGAGTTATGTTGAAATCTTACATTAGATATATGCAAGCTCTGTGGGAAAGGAAAAGTCATTTTAATGGCTCTGGCTGCTCTCTATGTCTATGAGTTACAGAGAAGTTTGATTATTTCCAACAGTGAAGGTAATTTCTTTAATTTTTAATTATTTATTTAGTATTTTATTTTTCCACAATTACACATAAAAATAGTTTTTAATATTCGTTTTTTTCTAAATTTTGAGTTCTAAATTCTCTCCCTCTCTCTCTTCCCAACCTCTCATAGAGAAGGAAAGGCATTTGATACAGGTTACAAATGTGTAGTTATGCAAAAGATATTCCATATTAATCACATTGTAAAAAAAAACAGACAAAAAACTCTAAGAAAAATAAAATTAAAAGACAGGATGCCTTGATTCATATTCAGATGCCATCAATTCTTTCTCTGGGAAATGGCTACCATTTTTCATCAAAGTCCTTCAGAGTTGTCTTCAATCATTTTATTGCTAAGAAAATAGGGGATAAATATTCTCAGAATTTAGCTGCAGGTGGAACCAAGTTGGGTGAGTGAGAATAGCTACTCACCTCAACTCTTAGATAAACTCCTTCTTTTACCTCCAAAAAGAGAATCTGACCAAATTATGGAGATGCAGGATCCAATTGGAGACAGACTGTGGCAGATTCACAGCCCAGGACAGACTGGAAGATCAATGGGAAGAATCTGTTCCATGAGAGTGGAGGAGCTCATAGTATACAGTGCAAGGGGTCCCAGTCATGGGGCTGATAGTTAAAGCCCCAAGGTGATCTGAGAAAGCAGCAGCACTGAGACAGAACAGCAGGGAAAAGTGGGAGCCCAGCAGAGCTGAATCAAGTGAGAGTTGTGGAAGGAGACCCAGGTATCTGCAGGAGCTGCTCCTGAGACTTTCAGCCTGTAGAATAAATGTCTGCTAGTAACCTACTTGAACTTCCAGGAACCGAACTTGCAGAATGGTAAATATTCTCTCCCCCTCCCCTTGTTGACCTTGAAAGAACCATAAAATATTTCCCCAGAAAAATCTTGGATCAGTGAGATCAGAAGAAGGAACAAACAGTCTCAGAGCACCTGAGGGTAGGAAAATCGCTAAGGAATATTCCTCTGACTGTGGTGGAGGACCTGAGCTCCAGAGGGGTGGAGCTTAGCAACCAACACAAGCATACAGGTGCCTCAGCACTCCAAGGGAAACAGGAAGATACTAGGGCTGCCCATGATCACCAAGTGCTTAGCTTGCCTTTGCTCTAGTTCAGCTGAGGAGGTCTCTGGTGACCAAACCACACCTTCCCCATACTTAAAAAGTTAGTTTCTGGGCTAGTCTGGGGAAAAACAAACAAAAAATGAATCCAGACTACCTCTGCTTTCTCACACAGGCCAGTTCAGCACTAGGTTCTTTAGCTTCTAGCTGAAAGAACCAGTGGCCATAACATACAAAGCCTCCCCATCATGAATATGAAGCAAAGAAGGAAGGAAAAAAAAACATAGAATCTTTCTATGGGGACAAGGACCAAAACACAAATACCAAAGAGGTCAATACTGAGCCTCTACTCCCATCTGAAACTTCAGAAGGGACCATAAACTGCTCACATGAGCTCAGAAGAGCACTCTTGGAAGAGCTGAAGAAAGAAATAGAAGAAAACATGGCCAATGTTTTTAAAAGTGTGAAAAAGGAATTCGTTGAAGATAACAACTCCTTACAAAGGAAAATTGAATGGATGAAAAAGGAAGTACAAAACCTAACTGGGAAAATTGGAAAAATGGAAAAAGGACAAAACACTAACTGGAGAAAATAATTCTCTAAAAGGAATAATTGGACAGATGGGAAAGGGATGCAAAAGTTAACTGGAGAAAATAATTTCATAAAAATTAGAATTGGCAAGTAGAAGCTAATGACTCTATGAGACATCAAGAATCAGTTGAACAAAATTTAAATAATGAAAAGAAAGAAGAAAATGTAAAATATCGAATTGGAAAAACAACTGACCTGGAAAATTGATCCAGGAGAGAATATCTAAGAATTATTGGCCTACAAGAAAGCTGTCATGAAAAAAAGAGCCTGGACAATATCTTCCAAGAAATCATCAAGGAAAACTTCCCAGAAGTGCTAGATCCAGAAGGCAAAATAGTCATCAAAAGAATCTACCATTCACCTCCTGAAAGGGATCCCAAACGAAAAACCCCAAGGAATATTGTTGCCAAAATCCAGAACTATAAAGTGAAGGAGAAAATGCTACAGGCAGCCAGAGAGAAACCATTCAAATATCAAGGAACTACAGTCAGGATCACACAGGACCTTGCAGCTTCTACATTAAAAGACTGAAAGAATTGGAATATGATATTCCATAAGGCAAAGGACCTGGGACTATAGCCAAGAATCAATTACTCAGCAAAGTTCAGCATAACATTTCAGGCAAGGAGACTAATGTTCAATGAAATAAGGGATTTCCAGACCTTCCTGATGAAATGGCCAGAACTCAATAGAAAATTCACTCTTCAAATTCAGGTCTCAAGAGAGGCACAAAAAGGTAAACAGGTGAAAAGAAAAACTTGTTACTCAATTTGAGCAGACTGTTGACCACCCTATAAGGGAAGATAATACTTGTCAATCTTTGGAAGTATATATCTCTTATGAAATATAAAAGGAATACACATAGAGGGAGTGGATATAAAGTAAATAATGTGACGATAAAAATGTGATTTAAGCATGTGAAGGGATTGTATCAGGAGGTATGAAAAGGAGGAAGCAGAAAAAGGCAAATTATATCACAGGAAGAAGTACAAGATGATATTACACTAGAGGGAAACAGGGGAGGGCAATGAGCATTGTTTGAGAGGTACTCTGATCTTATTTGATTCAAGGAGGGAACAACAAACTTAATAAGTGTATACATCTAACTAGCTCTATAGACAGTAGCAGAGGAAGTGGAAAAGAAAGGGGATGGGAGGTTAAAAGGCAGGAAAGGAGGAATAAGGGTAAAGGGGAGTAAGAGGGACAGGGGATGAAAGAAGGAAGGAAGACTGCAGGACATGGTGGTCAAAAATTAGAACTCTATTCTGGAGGGGAAGGGAGAAGGGGGATCTAAAAGCACAAGTGGAGGGAAAGAAGATGGAGGGAAAAACAGAGATAGTAATCATAACTGTGAATGTGAATGGGATGAATTCTCCCTTAAGACAGTGATGGATAGCAGAATGGATTAAAAACCATAATTCAAGAAAATGTTGGTTACAAGAAACACATTTGAAACGGAGGGATACACATAGAGTAAAGGTAAAAGGTTGGAGCAGAATATATTGTGCTTCTGCTGGTATAGGAAAAGCAGGGGTAGCAATCCTAATCTCAGACAAAGTAAAAGGAGAAATAGATCTAACCAAAAGAGATAAGGAACAAACTATATCTTGCTAAAAGGCACCATAGAAAATGAAGCAAAATCATTATTAAACATAAATGGTCCAAGTGGTTTAGCATCCAAATTCTTAGAGGAGAAGTTAAGGGAGTTACAGGAAGAAATAGACAGCAAAACTGTACTCATGGGGAACTTCAACCTTCGCCTGTCTGAACTTGATAAATCTAATCTTAAAATGAACAAGAAAGAAGTTAAGGAGGTGAATAAAACTCTAGATAAGGCAGGCATGATAGATCTCTGGAGAAAACTGAGTGGGGATAGAAAGGAATATACCTTTTTCTCAGTGATACATAGTACATATGCAAAAATTGATCATATACTAGGGCATAAAAATCTCACATGCCAGTAGAGAAAGGGAGAGATAGTCAATGAATCCTTCTCAGATCACAATGCAATAAAAATTATATGTAACAAAAGGCAATGGAAAGAGATTAAAGATTAATTGGAACCTAAAAAATCTAATTCTTAAGAAGGAATGGGTTTAAACAACAAATCACAGAAGCAATCAACATCATTCAAGAGAATGACAATAATGAGACAACTTACCAAATCTTGTGGAATACTGCAAAAGCAGTTCTGAGGGGAAACTTTATATTTTTGAATTCCTATATAAACGAAATAGAGAAAGAGAAGATCAAAAAATTGGGCATGCAGCTGAAAAAACTAGAAAAAGAACAAGTTGAAAATCCCCAAGTAAATGTCAAATTAAAAATACTGAAAACCAAAGAAGAGATGAATAAAACTGAAATTAAGAAAACTATTGAACAAATAAATAAAACTAAGAGTTAGTTTTATGAAAAAAACAATAAAATTGATATAGCTTTGGTCAAGTTGATTAAAAAAAGAAAGATGAAAAACAAATTACCAGTGCCAAAAATTAAAGGGTCAACTCACCTCCAATGAGGAGGAAATTGAAACAATAATTAGAAATTACTTTGCCCAATTTTATGCCTATAAATTCAGCAATCTAAATGAGGTGGATGATTATTTTAAAAAATATAAATAGTCAAGGTTAACAGAAATTGAACAAGCCATTAGAGAACTTTCTAGGAGAAAATTTCCAGGGCTGGATGGATTTACACATGAATTCTAATAAATATTTGAAGAAACAGCTAATTCCAATACTATATGGACTATTTGGGAAAATTAGGGAAGAAAGAGTCTTCCCAAATTCTTTTTATGCTACAAATATGTTTTTGATACCTAAACCAGGAAGAGCCAAAGCAGAGAAAGAAAATTATAGACCAATTTCTCTAATGAATATAGATGCAAAAATTTTAAGTAAGATTTTAGCAAAAAGAATACAGCAACTTATCATGAGAATAATATATTATGATCAGGTAGGATTCTATCACCACAAATTTCATTAATTTCGGAACAGTATCAAATTAGGGCTAAAATTCTGAAGGATTCTTGTTTACCACTGCTTATATCCTCAAATAGGCCATCAGTGTGCCAGGGTATTAAAGATATGTGGAATTTGACTTCATTGATATAATTATTTCTATGGGTTATTGAAGTATGAAAATAGGTGTGAATATTAGAGAGCAGACCTCAGTTTAATCCTGCCTATTACCCTATCTATTATTATACTAACTCCCAGTTTTCCTAGGTTATTCCCTACAACTTAAATTACAGATAAGTTAGTCATCCTCAGCAAAGGAGAGAATTCCAACATTAAGAATTCCCTATGCAGAGGAATTTTTAAAAATATTTAACTCTCTTCGGATTCGAATTTGTGCAGAAATCAAGAATATTGGACACTATTCATTTATTGAGGACAAGTTAAGCATGAGATACTTTGCTAAGAACTGTAGGCAAACAAAAATATTAGGAAAAATATTGTCCTTCCCTTCATGGAACTTATAGCTTAGTTAGTTGGAAAAAATGGTTTTCAAAACCATGATGGGGTAATCTTAAAGTTAATCTTTCTTTCCTTTTGTTCTGAAGGCCAGTCCATGGAAGAGCTCATTCTGAATCATTTTTCCTGGTTTCCTCCCCCCTCCCTTTCCAGTGTGGTTTTGTTTTATGGAAAAAGTAAATCCCTGAAACACTCTGGCTTGATTCTTGACCTGCTGAGAATATGAATAGTTTTACAGAATGTAATAAAGGAACTGGGGAGATCTCTGTTGGAGAAAAGAAGCAAATTTCCTTGGATAAGGTTAAAGACTGCTATAAACCTTTTTATATTATCTTGGCAAAGCCTATAACTGAGGTTATTTAATTCTTTTGTGGGTTCAGGGATCATGGGCTTCAAAATTTACTAGTGTTGCTCGGCTGGTTTCATCTATTTTTATGCCTCATGTGACTAGACTCGGTCATCTTATTTGCATTTTGTCATGTTTCTAATAAGTATACTCTCATTATGGTCACATGAGGAAAGCCATTTGAATCAACATTGGAAAACAAAATTTAAACCTTTGCAAATATTTGGCACTAGAAAACTATAACGTCTAAATAATGGAGCAGTTATTGGCATTTCTCCATATAATTGGCATTTTAGAAATGCTACCTCTATATTGTGATGATAATTAAACTCAGACTTCTTTTTACCATGTCCACTGATGTCAAAGTTTCTTATTTAATAGTTAATCAGAAAGGTAATGTATTGTGATTTTTCAATGTCAGTGCCTTCAATATCCAGTTTCATCAACTCACATCTATATAGTGTGTAAAATTTGGCAGAGATCTTAGAGTCTATCCCATTCTTTGGCTTAATTTGAGAGAGGAAAAAACTGAGATTCAAAGGATGACTTCCCTTTGGTGACATGATAGAGTGAGAATTAGAACCCAAGTCTCCTGACTCTATCCACTACTTTTTCAACTATATCACACTATATCAATTATAATGAGGCTTTTAGAAAAGATTTTTAAAGCGAGAAGGGATTTTTGCAGATTATCTCACCTACTACCCACATAGATTGAAAATCTTTTGAATAGAAAAGGTAAGTGATTTAATATTTTCAAATCTAGATCTGGAAAGGACATTAGAGAATAGTGAGCTCAATGCATTAATTTTTCACTGATGAAGATACAGAGGGTCAGTTGGATTATGTGATGTGCCCCAAGTTGTACAGATAGAGCTGGAAGAGAGGATTCAAACATAGATTCTCTGACTTTAAATCTAGTAATTTATGACTATAACATAAGATCAGAGTAAGTTGGTGTCAGAGTCTCAACTAAAACCCAAGTCTTTTGGGTTTTAAGTAAGTAATTCGAGAGTAACCCTTATGGTATTGGAGCATCATTGCTGCATAGGTATTTCTAAATACATGCCACATTTTTTTCTTTATATTGTTAGAAATGATAAATTTTCATTTAGGACACATAATTTATTTTGTAAGAACAGTCTAAAGGGAGACAGGATGGTTTAACAAGAGCACTTGCTGGGATTCAGGAACTAAACGATCAGATCAGACTAATCCATAAATTGTGTCTAAGGGGTTTAAAACACACTGTGTTTCAAATAGCAAGGAGATAAATACATCATTTACTTCAGTTTGTACAGGATAAGGATAAAAAAGAAAAAGACAATGAGGAAGAAGTTGAAAATGTTAATAGCAATGGGGAAGAGGGAAGGGAATAAATATCTACGTAGTGCTCACTATGTTTCGGATATTGTGCCAAGTGCTTTGCAAATATGATCTCATTTGATTTATTAAGGAGAATTAAAACGATAGTGTAATGTTGACCAGAGAGAACTACCTTAGGAATTATATTCTAACTGGGACTCAGTCACTAACTAGTTCTGTAACCTTGCAAATATTTAGCCAATCTGACCTTAAATGTTTTTATCTACAAAAATAGAAAGTTCCACCTCTGAAAGAAAAAATGATGGAAAAATTGTGAGATCTAAAAATAGAAAGATAACAATAATAATACATTAATCAGGAGTTTAATTAATTAGTTAATTAACATGGTGAAGACATTTTTATTTTGGGATCATTTTCTTTTATAGTTTATATGTTATGAAATAAAAGGATAATGACATCAAAAGACTTTTATTTTAAATGAAAGTTGAGACCAATGCCCAAATGATTCAAAGTGTCCTGGCCTTCAGAACAAAAGGAAAAAAAGATTAACTTTAAGATTATCCCATCATGGTTTTGGAAACTATTTTTTCCAGCTAACAAAGAGAAATGAGAGCAATGCAAGAAAATCATGAAAAGTGGATCATTACCTTGCTAAAGGAGACTCAAAGAAATGCTGAAGGAAACAATATGTTTTGGAAGATATTTTTAATAATATAAAAAGAATATAGTATAAATACATAAGCAGGTGGGTGGTGACATGGATAGAGTGCCAGATAGATGGAAAACTGGTAGCATATCCGGAGTCCGGAAGATTCATCTTCTTGAGTTCAAATCTAGTCTCACACACATGCTCATTTATTAGCTGTGTGACCATGGGCAAGTCATAACCCTGTTTGCCTCAGTTTCTTCATCTATAAAATTATGTGTAGAAGGCAATGTCAAAACACTCCAGTATCTCTGCCAAAAAAAACCCAAATGGGGTAAGAAACAATCTGGCATTACTGAAAATGGCTAATCAATAGCAAGACAGAATAAATATATACTTAAATCAAATTATTTTTTCCATTCACCTACACTGCTTCTACTCCAGTGCCTTACTCAGTCATGGAAATTATCCTATATTTCAAAATAGAAAGCCATTGGAACAGAAGCTCTGGTTCACCCTATTTTTGAGAAGGTGCTTTTTGAAAATAATTCTATTTGTCTTCCTAGTACCAGTGTAGGGAGACTGAGAGAAGCTTGTTATCTGATAGTCCATCAGAAGATGGGTTGTTTTTATTGTTGATTTGTGGGGAAAAGGAGTAAATAGCAACTTTAAAGACACAGGATGACTACAACCTACATCAGAGGATGTACCACCAGCACTGATGAAATAATGAATTTTTGAATCTGAAAAACTTTCCATTATCTTTTTAGTCACATGAGATCTCAACTTTGGAAAGGAACTCAGAAAATTGTAAGGTTGGATTTTATGACTTCTAAGGATATTTTGAGCCACAAATCTAGTATCCTATGATCCTGGTAAAGCTGCATTAAGCATAATCAAGAACCTCAAGATATATTATATATGGAAGGTAAGTTACCCATGCTTGGCAATAAAGATATTTATAAAAAAATATTCATAATAAAGATTCATGGTTTCTTATATAATTTTTTTTTTCTGTTCAACATTATATGCAAGTTGAGAGGCAGAGTCAAGATGGCAGAATAGAAAGAGACACCTACTCTTTCTCTCCCCCTATAGCCCATAAAATACCTGTAAAAATGACACTAAACAAATTCTAGAGCAGCACAAACCAAAAACAACAGAGTGAAAAATATTTCCAGTCCAAGACATCATCGAAGGTTGACAAGAAAGGTCTATCGCACCAAGTACAGAGTGGAGCGCAGCCCAACTTTGGCTGCTCGGCATTGCAGGTACAGAACCAGAGCAGGCCTCAGGGGTGGAATCCCCGGCAGCAGATTACTCAACTCACAAATGCCAGAGGCAGTTTCAAAGGTCAGTGAGAAAGCATTTTCACTTGGGTGAGAAGGGAATGTGGTCTGGCTCTGGCAGCCCCAAGGCAGCCACAGTTTTGTGGTACAGCATCCATTTTCGGAGCCTTCAGCCTAAAGACCCTGGGAGAATCAAGTGACTGATCTGCATCTCAGCCCTGAGTGGCAGTCCTGGGGTGGGGAGGAGAACTGTCATTGTGGAGGTAGTGGTCCTTGTGCAGATGAAACCCTACTCACAGATCTTAGGCATAAAAGCTTGTGGTTGCTTCCAGACCAAAACGCAGGACAGGGGAGGAGGAAGCTCCTCTCCATTGATTGTGTTACCTTGGAGGAATTGAGAACTGCACATCCCTAAAGTATACTCTCCACCTGACAAAGGACTCAAAAGTGAAGTAAGAGGCTGGGAAAATGCCCAAAAAAGGGAAAACAATGAAACTATAGGTGGTTAAATTCTTGGTGAACAGATATTTTCTTCCATCCTTTCAGATGAGGAAAAACAATACATACCATCAGAGGAAGACATAAGAGTCAGACTTCTGCATCCAAAACTTCAAAAATATGTATACAATGGTCTCAGGCCATGGAAGAGCTCAAAAAGAATTTTGAGAATCAAGGAAGGGAGGTGGAGGAAAAATTGGGAAGAGAAATGAGAGCAATGCAAGAAAATCATGAAAAGTGGATCAATAACTTGCTAAAGGAGACTCAAAGAAATGCTGAAGAAAATAAGAGCTTTAAAAATAGACTAACCCAAATGGCAAAAGAGATCCAAAAAAAATCAATGAGGAGAAGATTACTTTTAAAAGCAGAATTAGCCAAATGGAAAAAGAGGTTCAAAAGCTCACTGAAGAAAATAGTTCTCTCAAAATTAGAAGGGAGCAGATGGAAGCTAATGACTTTATGAGAAACCAAAAAAAAGAACAACTATAAAACAAAACCAAAAGAATAAAAAAAAATTTAAGATAATCTGAAATACCTCACTGAAAAAGCAACTTACCTGAAAAATAGATCCAGGAGAGACAATTTAAAAATTATGGCGCTACCTGAAAGCTATGATCAAATAAAGAGCCTAGACATCATCTTTCATGAAATTATCAAGGAAAACTGCCCTGACATTCTAGAACCAGAGGGCAAAATTAATATTGAAAGAATCCTTTGATCACCTCCTGAAAGAGATCCAACAAGAAAAACTCCTAGGAATATTGTAGCCAAATTCAAAACTTCCCAGCTCAAGGAGAAAATATTGCAAGCAGTAAGAAAGAAACAAAGTATTGTGGACACACAATCAGAATAACACAAGATCTAGTAGCTTCTACATTAAGGGATCAAAGGGCTTGGAATATGATATTCCAGAAGTCAAAGGAACTTGGATTAAAACCAAGAATCACCTACGCAGCTAAACTGAGTATAATACTTCAGGGGAAAAAATGGTCATTTAATGAAATAGTGGACTTTCAAGTATTCTTGATGAAAAGACCAGAGCTGAATAGAAAATTTGACTTTCAAACACAAGAATCAAGAGAAGCATAAAAAGGTAAACAGAAAAGAGAAATTTTAAGTGACTTACTAAAGTTGAACTGTTTACATTCCTACACGGAAAGATGGTATTTGTAATTCTTGAGATTTTTCTCAGTATTGAGTAGTCTATAGATACAGACAGAGGGCACAGGGTGAACTGAATAGTAAGAGATGATATCCATAAAAATATAATTAAGGGGTGAGAGAGGAATATACTGAGAGGAGAAAGGTAGAAATGGAAAGGGGCAAATTATCTCTCACAAAAGAGGTAAGACAATGCTTTTTCAAAAGAGGGGTAAAAAGGGAAGTTAGAGGAAATAGTGAAGCTTACTCTCATCACATTTGCCTCAAGGAGGGAATAACATGCACACTCAATTTGCTATGAAAATCTAACTTATACTACAGGAAACTGAGGATGAATTGGATAAGTGGGCTTTGTGGAGGATGATATAAGAGCAAAATAGGAGGAAGGAATAATTAGAAGTCAGCACTCTTGGGGAGGAACAAGATCAAAAGTGAGAACAGAATAAATGTGGGGCAGGAAGGGATGGAGGGAAATATAGTTAATCTACTACAGCATGACTCTAATGAAAGTCTTTTGCAAAATTGTATATGTATAGCCTATATTGAGTGACTTACCTTATCAGTGGGGATGGATGGGGAAGGAGGGAGAGAAGTTGGAACTCAGTGTTTTAGAAATGAATATTGAGGATTGTTTTTGCATGTAACTGAGAAATAAGGGATACAGGTAATTGGGTGTAGAAATCTATATTGCCCTACAAGAAAAGAGAGAAGATGGGGATAATGGAAGGGTGGGGTGTGATAGAAGGGAGGGTAGAATGAGGGGATGGGTAATGAGAATGCATGGTATCTTGGGGTATGGGAGGGGAGAGATGGGGAGAAAATTTGGAACTCAAAATTTTGTGGAAATGAGTGTTAAAAACTAAAATGAACAAATAAATAGAAAAAATTTAAAAAAATTATACACAAGTATATCCTTTTTAAATTTTTTGAAGCTCACTGAATTCTAAATAAAAAAATACAAAATACGAAAACAGAGGTGATAATGATTATCAAATACTACTCTGCTTTCACCAAAATGGGTCATGAAAAACAAGCTTTACTTTCTTTTTTATTGTATCGCAGATCAATAATGTTACAGGTATAATTTATTTTGATTTTTGCAAAGTATTTGATAAAGTTTCTCATGTTATTGTGAAAAAATGGAGAAATGTGAACTACTTGATAATACAGTTAAATCAAACTTGAATTGCTCAATTTAGACGTCAGTTGTTAATGTTTCAAGGCCTAATTGTCAGCTCTCCAGTGAATGCCCCAAGAATCTGTACTGTTTAAAGATTTTATAAATAATTTCAATTAAAGCATAGATGGCATATTCATTAAATCTGTCTATAGAATAATTTTACAAGGCATAGAAAACAAATGTGGAAACAGTCAGGACTTAAGAACATTTTGATATGCTTGAGCTAGGCTGAATCTGATATGATGAAATCTACCAGGGATAAGTATACAATCTTAAATTTGCATTCCTAAAGCAACTGTTACAAGTGCTTGATAGAGTAAACATCAATAGTTAGTAGTCTGCATGAAAAGTGTCTGGGAGTTTTAGTGTACTCCAAGCTCAATATGAGATAATGACGTGGCAGCAAGAAAAAAATTAATGAAATTGTGCTCAGTTATGGGAACCACAGTTTAATGAGGTCAGTGATAAACTGGAGAACATGCAGAGAGCAATGTCTTAAACTGGATGTCCAGAAACATCTTAATCTCAATATTTCCAAAATAAAATTCATTCTCTATTCTCCTAAATCCTACCTCCAACCTTTGTTATTGCTACAAAAAGATGGATTATACTCCCAATTCCTCAGACTAGCATCTTAAGTATTATCCTCAATTCATATCTCTCATCTCCTATTTCTAATCTCTTGTCATGGCTTGTTATTTCACCTTTGAGACATTTTTCAAATACACTCCTCCCACCACCAGACACACCTTTTCTCCTCTGATACCGCCACCACTCTGGGGTAGGTCCTCATTATCTCATAGCTGGCTGATCTATTGCCATAGCTTACTGGTTGGTTTACCTGCCTCAAAACTCCCCTCACTCCATTCAGTGGCAGCAAGGTGATCCAGCAGATGGAGCACTGAGCCTGGAGGCAGGAAGACAAGTTCAAATTTAGCCTCAGACACATACCAGCTGTGTGATTCTGGACAAAAAACTAAGCCTTTGTTTATCTTACATACCTCAACTGTAAAATGGAGAAAATAATAGCACCTACTTTGCATGGCTGTTGTAAGTATCAGATGTGTTGAAATCTGTAAAGGTCACAGTGCAATGCCTAGAATATAGTAAGAATGATACAATTGCTTACTTGTTACCTTCCCTTTCCCCCAAAGTCATTTTCCTAAAGCACAGATCTGGCTATATCACTCCTTACATACACATTCAATAAACTAGAACAACTCCTTACCACCTCCAGGATTCATTTCAAAATTCTGTTTGGTGTTCAAAGCCCTTTGTAATCTAGACACCTCATACTTTTGTAGTCATCTAAAATGTTACACTCCATTGTATAATCTGCATTCCAGTGACACTGACCTCTTTCCAGTCCCATGAACAAAACACTTCATCTCTCAACTTCAAGTATTTTCTCCTGTCTTCCATCCTCAGAATGCTTTCCTAACTCATCTCAGTCAGCTTCCCTGGCTTTCTCTGAGTCACAATTAAAACCTAATCTTCTATAGAAAACCTGTCCTAATCTCTCTTAACTCTAGTGCATTCCCTCTCTTAATCATTTTATCCACCTTGTATGTAGTTTAAACACATTAGTTTACTTGTCCCCTTCATTAGACTGTGAGCTATGTAAGAATAAGACAGTATTTTGCTTCGTTTGGGATACCTAGGATTTAGCCAGTGCTTAGTACATAGTAGATGTTTCAAAATATTGACTGACTTAATGGTGCAAGGTTTTGAATAGATTTCATGTGAGAAGAGTTAAAAGAACTAGATACATTTAATCTCAGGAAGAGAATTCAAGGGATGTAAGATAGTTTTCTTCAGGATATTTGCAAGGTTGTCAGTTGGAAGAGGGGCTAGATGTTCTGTTTGGATGCAGTTATCAAAACTGTGATTCATGGGTAGAAATTGCAGAGAACAATTTAGGCTTCATATAAAAGCTTCTCCAAAAGGGTAGGGATGGCTTGAGGAGATCCATGGTTTCCTTTCATCAAAAGTATTCATTCAGTAGGTTTTATCAGGGATTCTTCTCAGGAATAGATTGAGCTACATAACAGCTGATGTGCTATCTTCTTAGAAGTCTAATCAACATGTACCTGACAATTTTCCAAATGTATGAAAGAACATACACTTCTGCTTTTGTAACAGAAGCAGATCAAATAAATTTAATCACTATGGTTAAGGTGGGTATTCTTAACCCAGCAAGGGCTAGAGGAAATCACAAAAGGCAAACAAACAATTTTGAATAAATAAAATCAAAATTCTTTTGTACAAATAAATCTAAAGCATCAAAGATGAGAAATGATCAACAGGGAAAGACATCTTTAATTCAAATATGTTTTATGTCTGTTTTTCATTATATGTAGACAATAAACAGAAATATATAGGGCATTCCCCATTGGAGAAGTGGTCAATGGATATGAACAGATATTTGGAGGGAAAAGGATTAAAACCTATTAACAATCATATAAAATATTCTAAATCATTTCTAATAAGATAAATACAAATCAAAGCAATAAGGCATCAATTCAAATCCAACAAACAGACAAAATGACAAGTCAGTGCTTGGGGATGTAGATAATTATATAATGAATTATTAGTGAAACTATGTATTGATCCA